>JAGKQL010000016.1:1308369-1414358 GCA_018398635.1 Cyprinodon brontotheroides | reverse complement strand
TATTTCTGAGGTAACATTTCTTCTGCACTAAGGCTCTTCTGTACAAGCCGCTCAGAATTTGTAGTTTTTGTTTAATTTATTTTTGAAACTTTCAAAGAAATGCCTGGGCAGATGTCCTTAAATCGGAGGCAACTGGACTTTCTCATCTTCAGTTTGCATCTAACTTGAATTGTGCTCAGGTAGACAGACAGGTGTTATGACTACAGACTGCTTTTTTATAGAAAAAGATTCCTGGGTGAATATCAGAACATTTTCAGAAAAATTGAGCTAAAGTCTGATTTTTCAGTTTTTGGACAAAGAGGACAGATCACTTAAAACAAGAGAGACATCTTTGCTTAAAGCAGGGCTGCCAAAATCTGGCCCTCGAGGGCCGCTGGCCTGCAGGTTTTTAGAGATCTTTTCAGGCTTCAGCACAACTAATTTCAATTGAAAGCCAATTAACAGGCTGATGAAATCATCATAATCCCCTGTGCTGAAGCCTCTAAAACCTGCAGGACAGCGGCCCTTGAGGGCCAACTTTGGGCAGCCATGGCATAACAATGAAAGCAATCATTGAACAGAGGAGAAGGATTGTGGGTTTAGATCACAAGCAATCAAAATTTAGTCTAAGATCTCATACTGAAGAAGTTACTCAAGCGAACTCATCATGATTTAAAATGCCAAACATATGACCCATACAGAAAAACCAGCTCCAAAAAACAGGAAAATGACGAGTGGATCATTGATTTGTATCTGGTAGCAAAATATAGTTAGATTTGATTTAGCTTAGATTAAATATTATTTTAATATCCCTTTTTTATTTCTGGCTATACAATGAAGTAGCTCTCTGTGATTTTTATATCTATCTATTCTTTTCATATTTTTCTTGTTTTTATATAATTTAAATCTTTAGAGAAATATAAATACATCTGTATTAAAATATTTAAAGTTTTGACTTAGCCTTTAACAGCAAGTACATTTGCCTTCACCTTTAGCACAACACAACCATCTAATTCCTAAATAATTTAAGGATCAATATTTAAAATCAGCTGGAGGAGTTTGTGAAATCTGAAATGAAAACATGGTCGTTGTTTTTGCTTTTGTTGGTTTTTCATCCTTGTTTTATCCTCAGTGGTAATTCTAGTTATTATTCCCTTATTTCTATTCTTTGTGTTTTCACAGAGAAACATTGTTTGAAATAGAGCAGCGGTGGTACGATTAGTGTATTCAGGGCATGCTCTCCTCTCTCTGTGGTAGTCCTGCAGCAGGACTCCACATCCGACGCTCTGACTGCTGCTGAGTGACATTTCTGTCCTTTTCAGCCATGCAGACAAACAAAGCACAGCGACTCCAGCAGCAAGAAAATCCATCTTCCCAGGACCACAAATGTTTCTTCTGCCTTCTTGACCTTTGCAGTGATTTTGTTATTTAGGCAGCAATCAGCTCCATGATTTCAACGTGTCTTTTTCCCTGTTTAAGCTGCAGCGCAGAGCCTTGCTTTAATTTCTTTGAGTTTTACTAGTGCATGAGGTCCATTTAGGCTGATGGTACCACAAAATCCCTGATGAAGCTAAAGGTCAAACTATCAGTCATGTTTGATTTGTATTTGACGCAACAATATTTATACACACAGATGCATTTTCAGTTCAACTCAGCTAATGTATTCTGTTCTTGCTTTCATGCTGCATGCTGTTTGAGTCAGCTGGTGGGTTAGATTTACATGTCTCACTCCTTTGCCACACATACTGCTAAAAAGATTATTTTAACAACTGCTGGAGATTATTAATAAGTCAAACTAGGAAATAGATAAAAAAAAAATTGGATTTTAAGGCAGTACTTTTTTTCATTAAGTATTCCAGCCTGTACAGCAAAGTGAGTCACAGCACCTCAAATGTTTGTAGACTCTGATTTAACCAGATCTGTAAACTAATTCATAACCTTTTACAGAACAAACCTCAAATTTTCCTGCATCCAAATTAAATGAAAATATGCAATCATTTTTATTTCATAAAGCTGAGTTCGGGTGAGGCTGCCCCCACCGTCTCCTCTATCACTGGGCTCACACAAACAGAGTTTTTGCCCTGACCGTAACTTACCGTAGATTTTCCTGACTGGGACTCATCATGCAACAAGAATCTTGTAGTCTTTTTTTATTTTAAGACAAGCCTCATAATAAGGCTGCACTTTCTGCTACTTTCTAACTGAAAATCATTGAAAATTAATTGCATTTATTGCTGTTTATCAGTCAGAAATCTGGCAGAGGGGAGCCATCTCTTGAGAAGCCTTTGGCACAAGAATAAAGCCAGAAATGAAGTCAATCGAGTTATAGATGATAAAAGAGTGCAGGGCTTCATGAGACATTAGCATTCATGTTAGCAGCCTCAGCTTTCTGCAGCATTTAGAAATGTTAGAACACTAGTTGATCATCCAATACAATCCCTTCAATAATCTGAAAATAATTCACCAACTATTAAAATCAAACAAACAGCTGAACTTTTTTTTTCAAACCAACCCAAATGCATCACAGCAGACAACAACCTATGAGACTTTTCAGCAGAGACCACAAACTATTTACTTCACACATGTCTTGTTCAATTAGAGAAACAAGCACTTATCAGCTGCAGATCACAAAGGAAAACACTCACCGACAGCGATGATGTTGGCAGACAGGAAGTGGTTGCAGACAAAGCTGACAGTGCTCACGAAAGAGTCTTCTTCTGTTCCCAGGGTAGTCCCAGATTTCAGCGACAGGTTGGGAGAGTCGGCCACCGTGGCCATTCTGGCTGCCATAGATTCCATAATGGCCGATGTACAGTGTGATTTACAGGCCTGTGATGCCGGAGGTCTAACAGAGTAACAAGGTTTTTTAACTGAAACAGCTGACCTCACACTCGAAAGATCCTGGCCCTGTCTGTGAGCGATGTTGTCAAGGTAAAAAGTTAAATACTTATTCAGATCCTTACAAATACGCTTCTAAAGTTTTATGGAGTTTCAGGGAGGATGAGGAGACTGAGAAGGTATAGATTTAAAAAAAAAAGGGTACAGGCAGATATTTTAAAAAAGGAATCTGCAGTTGCAGTCGTAGTAGCAGTTCTCAGATCAGGAGATATCCAAATGTCTTTCAAAATATCTTGCACTGCTTTTAAAAAGGTCCATTGAAATGAACTGATGCTAGAAAATCAATTCCTTAAGAGTCTCTTCAGATCCTTGTTGATGTACTTCTTTCAGAAAACTGTCTTAGTCCATAACAGTGAGGTCTGGGACTTGATTTCACCTGCAGAAGAAAAAAAAAACACACAGACATGATGCACTTACTCTTATCAGTACAATTTTGCACATTTGTTCCCTTAACCCGATCTGAATTCCAAAAAATAAATGATACGGAAAAGGAGACATTTCTGTGGTGTTTTGTCATGTCTGTTTACCAAAGAGCAACACAGCTGTCTGAAAACTGAGTAAACCTCTAAAGTATATTGACTTGGTGATGCTTTCAGTTTTTCCCAAAATATTGGCTTCTCCAAACAAAAGCAATAAGTCTTGGCTGCCTTTTTATGCTTTAGAAAGTATTTGTTGCTACTCCATATCTAAAACTATGCAAGAAACATTTTTTGCTTGAAAAATGTCAAGTCTATGCAGGATTTTAAAGCCTCTATTTGTTTCCTGAATGTAAATTAATGGGATAAAATAGATTTGATGGTGTGTGACAATTCAAAGTGTTAAAGCAGATGGCACAGGACTTTTCAGATTTCATTTTTTCCTTTTTTTTCCCCTTTTTTCCTTTTATCTAAAAGGCTTCTTCAGCTCTTAACATATGTTAAACATGATAATTTTTACAACAATAATCACATACATAAATCCATTAATGGGCAAGAGGGGATGTGCTGAATACAGAATGTCACTGCCTCCATTCATTTCAATGTTTAAGTTATTTAATGCTATGGTTCTTCAGAGCTAAATAGGTATTAGATTTTAAAAATAGTAGTCAGTATCAATTGATGGATTCCTTTTAAATTGCAAGTCATTAGGCAGTGAAACGGAGCTTTCATGGACTGAAACTCCGTGGGTTGCCAAAGCTGCAGAAGTTTGTGGTTGTTATTTTGGGTTATTGACCCCAGGACAAATGGTTACGGCACACAATAATATACCTATGCCCAGAGTTATAATGGATGTAGTTTTATTCCGTTACAGTCACGACATTGGAGCTAAAACTTTTTTACAACATCAGTAACAGAGACTAAATATAGTTTTGTTGATGTCGTGAAACATGCTTAAAAAATTGGTTATCATTAATAAAAGATTTTTATGAGTTGGGAAAAGGTGATAACCACATCTAACATCAGTCATGATCACATCAATGAAGTTCAAACATTTTTTAACCATCAAACCCAAATATTTAGGTATTGGTTCTGATACATACAAAGAAAATTCAGTACAATTCTTACATACTAACAAGGTTTTAACAAGGTGAGAATCCAGAGATAATCATATATAATTAGACAAACATGTAGAAAAAAGACACATACAACTTTACATCTTATCTTGAGGCCTGGAAACGGTCTAAATTTCATCCAGGACATAAAGACCAAGACTGGAAATGCATCTTCAACTATCTCCCCCTCAACTTTTACTTTACCCACCTTTCCTGCATTCCTCCTTCCAGAGAAGCTTACCAACAAAAAGCTGAGTTCTCAGACTCAAAGTTTCCTGAACAACAGCCGGGTATTACAATATAAGATCTACCATCCTGCTATGGAGAAATGTGGTGTACTGGAGTGTGTGAATGATGTGTGGCGGGATGTCAGCTTCGGGTTTGGCTAAATGTGGAGGGTTTTTTGCTGAACATGTTGGTAATCGTCTTACAGAAGGTTAATCCGTCAGCATTCAGGGTCTGGGCATCGGCTTCACTGCTTGAATACAACACATACACACAAACCCACTCTGCCTGGACACAGGATGGTATGTGTTCTGTGTGAGGATTTGGGCTAATGTTCTGTCAAATGTATTGATTAATCCCAGAGCAATTAATAGATATACTTTTTTCAAATATTTATCTGACCTACATGTAGTGATGCATCTCAATAATCCAGGTAGAAAGACAAAGAACATGAGCGGGTTGTTTGGAAGGTTTCCTCTTGGTTAAATATTTAGTCTCTTCCCCAAAAGACTTCTTCAATCCAAGGATTTACAGGTAAACTCCATATAAGCCAGTTTTTTAAACATCTTTAACACTTAGTTTCTCACTTTGAACTTGTAAAGCACCTTAAAACACTTTGTTTTATGTTTTGTATCTCAACAAGAGCATTGCTCTTATTTTTCAGATTAGTTTATCGCTTTCCTGGTCTGATGTCGTGTTACATACTGATAAGGCATTAACATGCATGCTGACAATCAAAAGGATAGCCTAAACTTTATTTTTAAGGTAACTTAGATTCAACTGATTTTGTTAGGAACATGTGCAGACCTATGCACTTCTGTCATCATACTCTGGACCTTGTGCTGATGCTTGGCATTGAGTGTGGAAAAAACAGTATTTCCTCATAACCCTATCCTGTTAGAACATTTCTTTAGTAAACTTTGAGCTTAATCTAACCAAGTAATCTGTCCTTGGGGAAAAAAAATCAAAGTCGATTTTTATCAAACTATTTTTTAGCAACTTTAAAAGAATCTGTTCCATTTAAATTTTCTCAGTATCACAATAAAACCTAGTAAGTTTAGGCAATGAAATTTCTACATCCTAATAATAATCTACTCTTTTCCCTACTTTTTTGCACTTTTTAAAGCAGAGGTTCCAAAATGTTTCACTTCTCACCAACAACATATTACTAGAATAGACTTACGACCCAACCTACTACTTAAACATACAAATCTTTCCCTACTAATCAACAAACCATGGGAATTATAGTAATGCAAAACATCAGCGACTAATGTTATTGGTTTTGTCTACATAATAATGCTTTTAGTCTCCTTAAGCACTAATGCACAACTATGTTTCACAATTATCAATTGTATTGTTTATTTGCATTGTTCTAATGCATTGGTCTATAAATCTATCAGTGATTGTTTTATCTATGGAGGGTGGACCAGCATCTGAGGTAGTCATGCAATCTGAGCTAACTCTTTCAGAGTTAGCAAAACTATTGTCTTCATCTAAGCCTTCAACTTGTATGTTGGATCCAGTTCCAACCAGGTTATTTAAGGAGGTATTCCCTTTGATCTCCTCCTCCATTTCAGATGTGATTAATCTATCTCTGTTACCTCGCGCTTATGAGTTTCATCGAAACCACTGCTTAAGAAACCATCTCTGGACCCGGCATTTAATTTGGAAAATTATAGACCTATATCCAATCTTCCTTTCTTATCTAAAATTCTTGAGAAAGTAGTTGCCAAACAAGTTTGCGATCACTTAAACCATAATGAACTTTTTGAAGATTTATATTCTCAGATAATGGACTTGTATCTGTGCTCGTCCTGTTGAATCTCAGTGCTGCATTTGATACAGTTGAGCATAAAATTCTTTTTGGAAAGACTTGCCTAATCAGTGCTAGACCAATTCTCTTACAATCGGTAGAGTTATTAGACAACATGGGATTAGTTTTCACTGTTATGCTGATGATACCCAGCTATATCTGTCTATAAATCCAGATGAAGCTAACCCATTACATAGATTACAGGCATGTCTGAAGACATAAAAACCTGGATGACTCTTAACTTTCTGCTTCTGAATGCAGACAAAACAGAAGTTATAGTCTTTGGACCAGAGTCTCTGAAAAAGAAGCTGATTAGTCAGTCACTTCATTTGGATGGGATTAAACTGATTTCAGATAATAAAGTAAAAAATCTTGGTGTTGTTTTTGATCAGGACCTGTCATTTAAATCCCAGATCAAAGAGGTTTCTAGAATTTCCTTCTTTCATCTGAGGAATATTGCAAAAATGAGAAATCTCCTGTCCAGGGTGATGCTGAGAAACCAGTCCATGCATTTGTTACTTCAAAGCTGGACTATTGTAATTCTTTACTATCAGGAAGTCCACAAACTGTAGTTTAAAAGCCTTCAGCTAAACCAAAAATGCTGCAGCCCGAGTTCTGATGTAAAATTAAAAAAAGAGATCCTACCTCTCCTATCCTGGCTTCTCTTCATTGGCTTCCTGTTAAAACCAGAATAAAAAATTTTAAATCCTCCTTCTCACATATAAAGCCTTAAATGGCCAAGCTCCATCTGATATCAGGGATCTGATTGTTCCCTTATGTTTTCCTAACAGAGCACTTAAGCTCTTCAATCTGCAGGTTTACTAGTGGTTCCTAGAATTTCTAAAAGTAGAATGGGAGGCAGGTCTTTTAGTCATCCCTGTCTCCTCTCCTGTGTGGAACCAACTACCAGTTTTAGTCCGTGAGGCAGACACCTGTCTACTTTTAAGGCTAGGCTTAAAACTTTCCTTTTTGATAAAGCTTAGTTAGAGTGACTCAGGTTATCCTGATCTATCTCTATAGTTCTGCTGCTATAGGTTTTAGACTGCTGGAGGACATAAGGACCCCTTTTTCATCATTCTGCTTCATTCTATCTCTATTATTCTCCCACTCTGCAGAATCTGTTAGTTCAATCTCTAGCGTTCTGCTCTCTCTGCTTTTTCTCATAGTAGCTTCATTCGGTCTGTTCCTTGCTTTTCTGTGACGCCATCCTGGTTGTATCTCCGCTTCTATCTCCTTGAACCCCAGTCGGCCTCAGCAGATGACCGCTAACACTGAGCCTGGTTCTGCTGGAGGTTTCTTCCTGTTAAAAGGGAGTTTTTCCTCTCCACTGTCGCTACAAGCATGCTTAGTGTGAGGGATTGCATTTGAGTCAATGAGTCAATGCAATCAACTGGTTTTACTTAGATAGAAAACTTTGAATCAATTGGACTGTATGATCTGGTTGAACACCACCAAAGTGCCTTAATATTACATGTGTTGTGAATTGGTGCTATATAGATAAACTGAATAGAATTGAATTGAACTGGAGATACTGAATCGTAAAAGGTCACCAGGTCCTGATGGTGTCAGCCCCAGAAGGCCTGGGCAGAGCAGCTCTGTTGGATTCTACAGAATCTCTTTAACCTTAACCTGACCCTGGAGACAGTTCCAGTGATGTGGAAACATAAAAACATAGGATAAGAAACATAAAACTTAAGTACTTTTTGGAATTTGATATTACGTTATATGCCAATGAAAAACCAATAAAATGAATAACCTGAAATGTTTATTTAAAGAGGCAAAAACAATCAAACAGAGTTTGAGCAACTAGGGAGTTATTTAATAATTAACTAGATTTATCATGGAGATTGTAGGAAGCCTCTGCGGTACAAGTTAAAGTCATTCAGGGTAATTAAAAAATGCAATGGCTCATAAAACCAAAACTTAGCTTGAATCCTTTTGAAAAATGTGTAGTAATTCAAAGCAGTTTACATTTTAGTAAACTTTGCATTTTCCGGTGTGACCTGCAAATTGTCTCAATCCTCAATGTCTGAATTATCATTAGGGAGGAAAGTTTAATGCTAAAAATTAATATTTGTCGTAATTTCTTGAAAATTTGCCAGGCTGCTGTAATGTTGTCTTGAATTACTGGCACATGTTTAGCAAGGTTGTTATGAAAGGTAATGCTGTCATCTGGAACAAAGAGTTTCTGAAACTGTGGGTCAACACCCTTTTGTTACACTGTGAAACGACTTCAGGCAAGCTGAAGCATGGTCAGGCCCCTCCGTTTCACAACACCGGTTATGACTAATCTTACAAGGGGAGGGACAGTTTGAGATTCATTAGATTTGAAGAGGAAATATAGCAATGTCAGTACTGTACAGCCTGCTGATAACAGGCCTATCAAGCCGATCACAGAGGTTTCTGATAACATTTTTATACATGAGAGCTTGGCAGGTGTTAGCTGTATTGTTAAGGGAGCCAGTTTGCACTGGGGCTGCACACACAGTGTTTCAGCTTGCAGACTGTTGAGACTACCAGCTTGAAAACTCACTGCTTTCCTAAGCTTGTCGGGGAATGAGCAAGAAGCATGTACAGACACACAATCACACGCAAGACAATAGACAGTGTTCTTACAGATGCAGTGAGATGGCAGCTAACAGAAGGTACATAGTTAGCTCCCTGGTGGTTTATTCTCCTTTTTCTTAACATTGTTCTACATTTTCTCATACACAATTTGAGGCCTAATAACTCATACCACCAGTGATTTTGGTTTTCAAATATCAGATAACCACCTCATCTTTTAGTTTATATTAACAGGTTTCACCTGCAGGCCTTAATGTATTCAAGTTTTATTGAAATGCAGTTCATATTTTCCCCAATACATGTGCAACTTGTATGTGATCTCCTGTGTGAACTGCATTCATACAATTTAAGTGTCCCACATGCGCCAGTAGGGGTCACGAATTATGTGCAAGCAAGCGTGCTCTGTGTTCTGAGTAAACATGGATGGTAGATGCTAAGGTTTTGCATCTACTTGTTCCACAACAACAAAACGTAATCTTTTTTCAATATGGTTAAACATAAACACTACTCTCACCGCATTAAAGTAAATAAAGCAGTTTGTTGTTTTCTTGCCACTTCTGCGTAGCAGGTACGATAGTGACCTCTGTCAGTGGTGTACGTATGGTGTTCAGGTAGAATGCGACCTGGTGCTCAAATTAAGCATCTGAAAGATCATATCATTAATGGATTGAGGACCACAGGCAGTGGCCTGGGTCGGATTGGAAAAATTCAGATGTGTCTGTGCGCATCACAGACACCTCATCTGGAATGTAAGCACACCACCTCACTGATCCAAGAGGGCCGCGAAAGCATGTACTTCTATAGAGGGTGAGGGGAGATACCTGCCCACCATCCTCACCACCCTTCTACGAGCGCCATAGGAAGTTACACCATTTTATACTCCGCGTGTGGTGTAGGCTTGCGGCGCCTCAGACGCCTGGAAAGAGGTGAGGACAGTTGTGAGAACAGGAGAGGATCATTAGGGCTCCTCTTCCTCGCTAAGATATTTCATCCCAAGCTCGTGTCCCAAACCTTTAGCATTATAAATGACCCCCCACACCATGGACTGTTCTCTCTGCTGTCCCCTGGGAAGAGGCTTCACAGCATTCGATGCAGGTCCAGCAGGTTCTGCAGCAGTTTCTTCCCCACCAACATCAGACTTTTGAACTACTGAAAAAATTCTAAATCATGTCACAAACTCTGCATCATACAGAAAACAGAAAACACCAAACCAAAAATACTGCACCATATATATTAATGCTTTGAACTTTCTTATCAATGCATTATTTGCACCATGTTTTTTTTCTCCGATTCTGTTTACATTTGATCACTGATGCACTTTAGAGAATGGAAATGTTCATTTACTGCCTCAAAAGCTGTACTAAACAAAATGTTTTTTCTTATACACTGTGTGTATACAAATTGACTATAAAAGCTGTCTAAATCTAGGTCTTGTTAGGGCTGCTTTCTCCTAAAACCTGGTTTCTCAGTCATCCCTCAATCCAGTTTACTTAGGGTGTATTTTCATTTGTTCTGCAGCTACTTTATATAGAAATAAAAGAAAAGAAAATTGTCTTAATTTAAGATCAAGCCTCCAGCATCCCATAACCTTGTTTTTTTTTCAGTCTGATATAAATTTGATATACAGCATTATCATAAAACAAATTAACCTAAACCTAACAAAGCTAATAGATTTTTTTCTCATTTGTTCTACTTCAAGTATATCTGAAGCAACATATGTACATTTTTCTGGGATTTAGCATAAAGTTTCTTTTATATTTCATTTTAATATAGCATAATTATTTTGTACTTTATTTTATTCAACTTTTTCATTTACTGGCCCCTTTAGAGGGTGCAACAACGGATTAATCCATCTCACTATATCTCAGTTCCCACCTCTGTCCCATTACCCATCTGTTTATCCTTCTTTACTTATTGATAAACCACCTTTGTGCTCTACTCTCCCTGCCTCTCATGTCCAGCAGCAAACAGAAGGTGGTGCCATCACAGCTGAATAAAGCCTCCATTCAGCAAGCATTTCATTCTGCAATTTAAATCCAGAAAGATCAGTAACAACGGTATCCCTGGAGGCAGATTGGTTTCTATCTCTGCTCTTTAAACAAGGTATAGTTTTTGGTTTGATGTCATTAAATCCCCACTGACAGGTCTGAAAGCTGCTGAAAACCAACCCCCAGCTTAATAAGAAACCCCCCTCAGAGTGACAGAGAACCGTCCGTTTACACCAGACCTCTGCTGTCAGGTTGATACTGTGAGCTATCTGCATTTGGCCCAGAACACCTACTAGGAATACTTTTAATGATAATAATTTATCAAAGGCATGGATAATAAATTGGTGGAACAGAAGTAATGATCAAGTCGAGGAGTCGAATTCGACATTACGGTGCAGTAACCAGCTAAAACCAAATGCCACAATTATAATAAAGTATACAGAAACCAAGAACAGGTTTACCAAATCATTTTTCATTTGTTGCTAAAAAACTCTGTTGAGAGTTTGAATTTATCTATTTATTCTATTTTTTTTTCATTTGCTACTTTATGTTGCTTATTTCATCTTTTGGTTTAATTTTTTCTTAGTTTCTTTACACGGTTCATTTCTTCTTTAAGGTTTCATTTTGCTGTAGTGTTTTATCTGGATCCTGAGTGCATGGCAGAACCGACTGAATCAGATAACAGACAGAACCGATCATTTTCTGTTTATTACCTCACTTTCTTATCTGTTTATTTTGACTGTTGTCTGTAAACAGTAAATATTTTTCCTATGAATTCCGGTGTTATATGTAATCAACAGGGAAAATCTAAAGATTTGCTTTTTTGAGCTAACTTCCTGTGAGAACATTTCCTCTGTGGTGCAAACGGTGTAACAAAAAAGGCTTTAGATCTCTAAGAATGTAAGGTTTTGACAGTTTAACTTGTTTAAAGACTGTTTGGGCTTTGATGAGATTAAAAAGGGCTCAAAGCAACTCCCTTCAGAGTTTTAAAATAAAGCGCAGAGGTGTCAGTGGGAATACAGAAACCAGCTTTGCTCAGCTATCCTTGTTTCATGGCTCTCTGAACGCTGACATATTTTGCAAACAAACCTTATTACACCACATTTTCCAAAAGGAATAGCAGGGGTACGGTTTTACTGCTTTTGGGATCATCTGTTTTAAATCTGGTAACATTTTTACTGGCTATTTAATTTCCCTTTGAAATTACTGAAGTATTTCTAAGTTCAATTGATTTGTGTCTAAATTAAACTGTCATGATCTTGGCACTGATGGATGGCTTAATTTTTCATTCCATTCACCTGTCTAACTCTGCCCGGTTGCTCATTATCACTCATCTGATCCACCTGCTTCTGCCTCTATTTAAGGTACTTGCATCCAACTATCAGGGCCTGATTATTATGCTCTCATCCTCACTGTCCAGTAGTGAGAGGGGTTTTTTAGCGTACCTTAGTGCTTCTGATTGCTTAGCCTAGCAACCTAGCCCCACCCACCAGCGGCCAAAAACATTTTTACCTGCGAGTTTGGTCTAGCCTCGATCAATCCTCCAGCCCTAGAACTGGCGTGCCAATCACAACGCAGAGATCTGTTTTGAATTTTTGGAGGCAAAGCGAGTGTGTTTTGAGGGCAGGATGAAAAAGCTGAGCAACGCTATAGAAAGCACAACACGGAAGATGGCAACAACTATTGAAAAGTAGCATGCACTGCGGCAGCAACATCTTTCAATGGAACACTCCATAGAAAGTTAAAAGTTCTCTTTTCTGTTGGGTGTTGTTCAATAAAAAGTATGTTTTAAGATCATTTGAGAATATTGAGAATACGATAATATAAAAGCATCACTATATGCGGTCCATTTACCGATTTAATGCGAATTAAAAAAAACTATTCTCGGAAGTTGAGAGGACAACGGCAACCAGCGGCGCGTCCAAGGCTAACAGCAGCCAGGGCTAACAACAGCCCGTGCTGCAGCAGTCCTCTCTCAGCATAGTCCTGTGTGAAGGACCGCTAGCGCTCTGATGGTGATTTTTGACTCAGCTTTGGAATCAGCTTTGGAAGGATTAGACTTGAGGTTTTCGTTGAAACATGAGCAGGAAGAGGCTCTACGCTAATTCATTTTTGAGAAGGACGTATTCGCCGTTTTACCAACAGGCTGTTTGTTTACACACCCTCACCAGCTTTCTGTCATGCTTCTCTCATTCACAGTCAGTTGTGCTCATTGGTCAGAGCGTTGGCCAATAGGCACGGACATGGTTTGAAAGACAACGGGTTGTTCTCATCAATAATCCTCCGATGTCTCATTCATCGGAGTCAGACTAAATTACAAACTTAATCTCACATTTAGTCTGGTTTATTATCTGATTTCCCGATCCTGACCTGATCTGCCTCTCATCAACCACACTGGCAGCGTGCCTGTTCCTTTCTGATTTCAGCGAGAGAGGGCTTTAAGCATACCTTAGTGTTTCTGATTTTCTGATCTTGACCTGTTCTGCCTCCTCAACCACTGAGCCCTGCCCTGTTCCATCTGAATGGTCTGCCTGAACTGTCTGTGGACTCCTGGAACCCTTCACCAGCCTGTTCTTGTTCTGATCTGCATCCCTCTCTGTCCTTCGACTCCTGACCTCTTAGCCTCCTGTTCTGATCTGCTTCAGTAACCCGGCTTGATATCCAGAGATGGGAAGTAACTAAGTACAAATACTCAGTTACTGTACTCAAGTAGATTTTCTGATATTTTGACCTTTACTCTTTACTACTTATTTTTATAGAGACTTTTTTACTTTCTACTCCTTACATTTTTATAGAAATATCTGTACTTTCTTACCCTTACATTTTAAAAAATTTGGCTTCGTTACTTTAGTTTTGAATCATTTCAATGGAGTTACCACTATTATTTTTCACGTCATCAATACCAAATTCAATCTAATTGGATGGGAATCTACATTGCATTTGACCTTTCCACCACTGACAAGATGAATCGACAGATTCGTGGTATTCATTCATAAAATCATTTGTTATTGCAGCCATTGGCGTGTGGTGTTAGCATAGTAGCATGGACAACGAGATGATTGAAAATGAACACAACCTAGAGATCTAGTCCTATTGGCAGACATCCATTTAAAATGTAGGCAACGGCATGAAAAAAGTGGTTTCTACTTTTACTTCTTATACTTTAAGTAAATTTACAAGCCTGTACTTTGTTACTTTTTACTTGAGTAAAGAAGTTTAATCAGTACTTCCACTTTTACCAGAGTATTTTTAACACAGCAGTATCTGTACTTTTTACCAAGTACGAAAGTGAGTACTTTTGCCATCTCTGCTGGCTTGGGACTCCTGGATGTTCTCCAGTGCTGCATCTGGAACATCTGGGCAGCGCCCGCCGCATCTAGATTGGCAGCGCACCAGTTGGATCCTACCTTGTTCTATGGCGATGAACTAAACTGTTAAAGCAGATTAATGACTCACATGGTTAATCATCCTCCTTCAGATTATTATGGTCACTAACCTGTGTTTTTCTCCAACAGTTTCCAGTGATAGACACTCTAACCACTGATTTCGCTGGACAACAGCCAGCTGTGATAAATAAATACTTTGAATTATCCCACTGTCTGTCTCGCTTTGAATACTGGGTCCTTCTGTTCTGACATAAACATGGACTGTGTGCCAAAAGATAAAATTATAGATGTGAAAGAGTGAATATAAATAAAATAAGAATACTTGTACTGAATGTTCTGTATTAAGACCTTAAACTGTTATTAGTAATGACTTCAGAGCCACATACTCCTATTTCCTCATTTATTTATTTTTGCATCCTCTTCATACTGATTTTTTTTTTCTAAAAAATTTAGGAAAATTAAAGCTACAGTGTGTATTTTTCAGCGACATCTAAAGTCCAGACTGCAGACTGCAGCAACATGAACATCCTCCCCACACAGCTTCCAACAGTACGGCGAGCGTTAGGGACAAAATGTCTTCCACACGACGTCGCATCACCTACCTTCTCAAGTGATGAGGCTTTTTGTTTACATAGATAATTTTACAGATAGTATTTCATTAGTCTGTGTAGGGTATAGATTTCATGTAGACTTAAGATAATAAATATACCCATTATTTCTACATACGTCGATCTGACGTAGTGGTTGTGCTGCTCTGCATGGTGATGTAAACTGCCGAAGTACTTGGCTCGAGACCGGCTCTATGTAATTATAAATAACGAATTCTAAAGGCCGCGCAAATAATGGAGTTAAGAGGCTGAGCTTCGTAGATGATGATAAATAGCATAGTTATGTATAATATATTACATTTCTGACTGTATACCCTGTAATTATTACACACTGTAGCTTTGAAATGGTTTAAATTACACTCATGGAAATAACTATTAGACCATTTTTTGTCACATTCATTTCATTATCCAGATAATATAACTTTAGAAGAAGAAACTAAAATTATTATTTTTTAAGACTGTATCATTCTTAAAACTGTTTAAATATATTTAGTTTGGTTAATGAAAGCCAGGAAATGAGTAAAAAAACAAGATCTCCTTGAATTGTCTGTGCTCATAGCAACAGGCATTAGACAGTCAAAAGCAGATGTCGGATGTGTTTTTTATGAGCCTGAGGTCAAGAAAGAGCAGAGCAGTCTGCAATGAGCAAAGTGAAAATGTCAAGCCGACTGCAAAGCAGAAGGACAAAATAGAAAGGAGGAAGGGATTTGGTAGAGAAATAATCTGCGACTCTGAAAAGGTCATGAAGCGAGTCCAAAATATATAAAGAAGGTAAAGGTTTGTTTTGTTTAGAATAAAGGTTCATCATAATTCTCCCAAATATGTAGAGAGGAAGGAAATCACGTGTCGCCTCCGTGTCTCTGAGCGTGAAAGCAGTTATTGTCATGTTTAAACCTGCAGGAACTTTCATCCGTGCTGCGGTGGTTTTACACGCCTCAGACATGTTAATTGCTGCTCTGCCTGCTCCTGGTAAAACCTCTATTGTAATAATTGCAGTTTGCTGTTGAACAAACAAAATTAGTGTAAAAGAAAGAAAACTAAAGAGCCTTCTGAAAATAACAGGAATGTGACTTCTAACAGTAGCTGGCCTTTATGTTTGGTTCATACGTTGTTTCCTGGTGTGTGTCACTAATTTTTTTTTGTTGTTGTGGTTTAAACAGGTTGTATTTTTTCACTGTCATTTCAATTTAAATCATTTAATTTTATTTATATAATATTTATACGTCCTCCTCTATGCATCATTGTTGTGTGGCGTCCCACAGGCCTCAGTTTGGGCCCTCTCCTCTTCATGTTGTACCTCATCCATTTCGGTTCTTTTTTTAGGAAATATGGAATTTCTTTTTTACTTCTATGCAGATGACACACAAATTTATGTACCAGCAAAGAAAATTAACTCAACCTCTCTTCAGTCTCGGCTGGCAGACTTGAAACCCTGGATGTTCCTAAATTTCTGAACACTAAATTAAGAAAACAAGGATGTTGTGATTTTTTATAGCTCCAGTGAAGACTCCCTGGCTGATATTTGTTCTTTGGCTCATTATATCAAGCTTATTTTTACAAATATAGGGGTCAAAATAGATGCTGGTCTGGAGTTTTATTCAAGCTGTTGTAGAATCCAACTTTTTCCACTTGAGGCAGCTAGTAAAAGTAAAGCCTATCCTTTCACATAAGCATTTTGAAACAGTAATCCATATCATTGTAACCATTCGGCTGGATTACCATTTATAAGGCTATAGGTGATTCATGCATTTCCCAGGTTCAGAGAGTACAGAATACTGCTGGACATCTATTAACAAGTACAAGCGCATTTGATCATATTTCCCCTATTTTAGCCTCGTTACACTGGCTGCCAATACATTTTGATCGATTTTAAAATCCTTTTATTTACTTCTAAAGCTCTTGATGTTCTTGCAACGCCCTACCTGTCCGAGCTGCAACATCCCCACACACCCTCTCGCTCCCTAACATCAGCTGATTAGTTGCAAAGATGAAACGCAAGTTCAGAGGAGACCGTGCTTTTTCTCTTGCAGGCCCTAAGCTGTGGAATGACCTTCCTTTGGTCATTAGACAAGACTCTTCACTTTATGATTTTAAAACTCTTCTGAAGACCCATTTCTTTTTTTGGCTTTTGACACAATCAAAATTTTTACTTTGTCTTACTGTGATTCTTTTATTATTTTGTTATTACTTTTACATACCATCAATCCATTCTCTGACCCGCTTGTCCCAATTGGGGTCGCGAGGGGTGCTGGTGCCTATCTCCAGCAGTCCTTTTACATACCAATTTTTTTATTGTTTTATGATTGACTATTTTGATTGTATGATTGTGTTCAGCACTTTGGTCCAGTTGGGTGTTTAAATTGCTTTATTAATAAATTTGGTATGGTATGGTAGCCCCAATTCACTGTCATCACTGTTGGTGTGTTACAGATTGGTAGGAGAGGAAACTGTTGGTTTTCACTTATTATTGTCCTCCAACTTGCCAGTTAGCCATATGAATGACCATGTTGAATAAACTTGTCTGTTGGCCTGTGATTAAGTCATGTGTGTGAGTTGAGGACACAATCGTAGTTAAAATTCAGGAGGCAGATGGAAGACATAAAAAGTTTCCCTTTATTTGTCAGGTTTAAAGCACTAATGTCTAAGCAAGATCTAGAAAAACTCTTTCATGAATTTATCTTTAGTAGAATTGATTGCTGCAACAGTGTCTTCAAAGGTTTGCCTAAAAAGTCCATCAGACGGGATGCTCTAAAACACTGCTGCGCTTGTTCTGTCAGCACTCCCCATCAGGAACTGCAGGAGCACATCAGCCCAGCTCTAGAAGTTCTTCCACTGATCCCTATTGCTCAGAGAAGAATGGACATTAAAATCACTTTGTTCATTCCTGAAATCACTGAATGGATCAGCACCCAAATATACATACAGAAGTGTTGGCAGTGTGTTAACCTTCCAGACCACACAGGTTTTCTTGTTCCAGCCTATTCTGTTCGCCCAGAACTAGAACCAAACATGATAATCAGCATATAGTTCCTTTACTCTCCTTATTTGGAACAAACTTCCATAAAGCTGTAAAAGTACTAAAAGCCTGAGTTCTTTAAAGTCAAAGTTAAAAACCCAGTTGTTTAGATATGCCTTTGACTGGTAGATAATTCTATTATTAGTTTAAGGTTGTGGGCCAAATGTTTTATTTGTTTTACTACCTGCTTTTATCATGTTATTTATCATTCATTTTATTTTGCCTTTACTTTTCTTTAATTTTATTGTTTAATTCATGTAAAGCACTATGAATTGTCTTTATGCTCAATTCTTCTATGTATATAAATAAGCTTGCCTTTATTAGCCAAACAGTGTCTGCATATCTAGAGAGCCACAAAGTAGCTAAATTCCTCAAATTGATCCCAACAAATAAAAACAAAACATTTTGAGTGGTGGAACAAAGAATAGATGGAAAGAAAAAATGGAACATAAATAATGGATGCAGAAATTCTGAAACTAAATACACTTACAGCCACACTCCCACTTTAATATTTTAGGTTACTCTAGATAGAGGAAAATATTTGAGCAGGTGCTCAAATTAGCGATCTATGACTTATTTGTGGCAGACATTAACCAAGAGCTTATTTACTAAACTGAACCAAAGATGGCGTACAACAGAAAACAGAAAAACAAACAAGCCAGAGCTGCAATTGGGAATTGGGAGAATTCTCTCCCTTTCTACAGATTATAGATTCTATACTATAGATTCCCGCAGTAGAATCTAGCCCACTTTTTCGTGCTGCAGGATGATGGAGAGGCAGCTTTACAAACAAAATCTCCAAGTGGTTGGACAAACTGGTTAGGGGCCAGCTCAGTGCCTGGATAGAAGCTCCAGCATTTAAGATAATTGGCATAAAGTGGTATACTGAACTAACTGAATGTGATTTTGCAGACAGCCTCTCCAAGGCCTCCTAGAGCACAGCGACTACAGCGACGCTGCAATTCAACAGATCCTCTATCCCCTCAACAATAAGAGCTCTTCAGCTCCTCATGATGAATTTAATTTGATTCACAAAATGTGTCATCTCAAAGCACCTTCCAGAGACAACTCAGTCAGATTATACAGTTTTCTATTAAAGCAAATCCAGCGGATTGCATCCAGACATTGACTTTGGTTCCTCCTGGATGAGCAACAATCTCTCAACAAGCATAAATATGTGAGGGAAATTTCCCTTTTACACATGAAGGAGCAGGAATCACATACACAAACATACCGTCATTCATTCACATGAATAGAGAAATACACAGGAAGCGTAATAATGTAATTGTTAACATTTTTTTTTTCTAAACCTAAAGGACTAATTTTTCTTTTTCTATGTTTACATAGTTTACATATGTTACATTGTCAGTGCTGGGGATGACTAAAGGACCGGTAGGACCAGATGTGATAAGCCAGAATAAACCAGACTCTGATTTGGTTTATTCCTTTTTCAATCCAAATTTGTTCTATTTTGCTTAGTTTTATTCTGTAAAATCCACCTATTAATGCACGAGCATGCGGCTCTGTTAAAAAGTTGCTGTTTGCATCATTCATACAAGCTTATTTTGTGAAAGAAGATTTGCAATTTTTCCACTATGGCAGACTTACTACCGGTAAGTGAAGTGCCTGAGGTGCCTTGAGATGACACGTGTTGTGAATTGGTGCTATATAAATAAACTGAATTGAATTGATTGACAATTAGGAGGACCAATTAATTTAATGATCCACCCAGAAAAAGAGCATCCTCCACTATACCTTTAAACAATAAAAAGGGGAAAAAAAGAGAGCAGGTGCAGTTCCCAGTTGGTCCAGAATCTCCTGATTTGGGCAAACTATTTGACATCCCAATAAGAAAGTTTGAAAGACTGAATTGTATCCAACCAATCAATTCGATTCAGCTTATTTATATAGCAGCAATTCACAAAACATGTAATCTCAAGTCACTTTACAGATACAGTTCAACCAGATCATCCAGTCAAACTGATTCAAAGTTTTCTATCTAAGGAAAACCAGTTGATTGCATCGATTCATCGACTGGAAGGCAATCCCATACACTAAGCATGGTTGTAGAAGACAGTGGAGAGAAAAACCCTTTTAGTCAGAAAAAGAAACCTCCAGCAGAACCAGCCTCAGTGTGAGCGGTCATCTGTCGAGGCCGACTGGGTTTCAAGGAGACAGAAGCAGAGATACAAAAAGCAGCTGTAAAAGGCGCCCCCGCCCAGGAAACACACAGCCAGGCAGACGAGCCCCGAGCCAGCTCCCATGTCAGAGGATGAAGAGAGCACATCACAGTCAGGGAAACAGGGCTACACTGAAAAACAGGCCGATCTCCCAACATCTATAAACAAGGCTGTTGATGGCAGCAACTTGTGAGGAATATCACAATTTGAAAGACCTGCTTGTATTTAATATTGCATAGCTATATTATTCCAGCAGCCATTCAGTTACAGCTTTGGACTAAAAAATAGCAGGACAAAAAGCCCACAGGAGACTGCTGTAGGCATTTTAACACTAACTGTAAAGTTAGATGTAAGGAAAAAAAATACTTCTACATGAATTTAGTCCAAAGCAAGAAGCAAAATGGGAAGATAACTTCTACATGTTGTTTTTATTAAAGTTTTAGAATGTGTTACACCTATAAAGGTGAAAGTAAAAGTGCAGTAATTCTTCAGCAAGCATCTTATGAAGTTGGTTTTTAAGGTAGATTGGATCTGAAAGCGAAATTAGCTTCTTAGTTTGATCAGTATTCAACTGATTTGTTATATATTTTCAGACATCTTCTGTCCTAAATGATATGTAATGTCAGTTGTTCATTGGATAAACTTTAAACACCCTTCTACTCAGAAATTCTACTCTAAATATGTTAAAGAACAGCTAACCTCTGAGAAACTGGGAAGCTGCTTTCTTGTTTGTTCCTTTGTTTTATTCAACTGCTTAAAGCAGGTCACGGAAAGTTTTTTTGTAGCTCTGAAATAAGACTCCAGACATGGAAACTCCCTTATCGTGTACCTTAATACTCCTGCTGTGATTTCAACCCTCTAATGACTGTCATACTGCTCTGATCTGATTGGTGGCAGCCTGAGGCTAGTGAAAAAAGTTTTCACATTTGTGATTTAATCCATTCGAGGCAGCCTGAGATTGTTAGTGGTCTCTGAAATGAATGAGGAACCAGGTGTTTCTGTTCTCTGCTTCAGAACCTTCTGTAGGTTTCCCACAGGAAATTCAAAGCAGAGAGACCGTTTAGGAACGTACACAGGTTTGTTAAAATTAAGATTTAACCTCAACCTCAACATAACATTAATTAGTGGTGAAATATAAGTTTATGGATTTTTTTAAAAAGAAAGTGCTTCATTCCTGTATTTTTTAAAATGTTCTTAAATTAATCTGTGTATTAACATTTATTCCATGCAAATAAAACTTTGGCATTTACAATCTTTTACTTTCTACAGTTAGTCCTTTTGAAAGGAGATGAACAGACAAAATTCAGGACAAGATGCACATGTTAGCTCCAGACATGATGATTCTGTGATGCTCAACTAAACCAGATGCTTTCTGAGGTCATTGAGGAGGCTTTTCATAGCCAGCTGTTGAGTTTCCTTCCTCAGGCTATTTTACAGGTAATCTGTATGACTGTTTTTTTTTTTTTTTTTTGCATGTGCCTGAGGGGTTAGTTCAGGATGTCTCTTTTGTTCCTTTTGTTGTTTTGACCAACTACACACAGTTTACAGAAGCAACTCTACAGGGTTACAACTTACGATGATACAATCCTTTCAAATTGTGCAGGTTCAGACGTGTCAACGGCTGAGCTGACTAAAAAAATTTAATCAAGCAATTTTTTTTTTTTATTTATCAGGGTACATTTTTATTACAGATCTCTACTCACCAGTCACGTTTGCCCCATTTGCCTTAACAAAGGCCTTAATCTCCCATTGCATAGATTCACCAACATTTGTCGGGGAGTTTGGTCCATATTGACATGATAGAATCAAGCATATGCTGCAGATTTGCCAGCTGCACACCCATGATGCCACTCTCCAGCTCCGCCACATCCCAAAGGTGCCTCATTGGATTATGATCTGCCTGGTGACTACTGAGGCAATTACGGTACAACATTGTCATGTTCAAGAAACCCGTTTGACAAAACCTAGAGGTTCTAAATTCAAGCCCCACACCCACAGACTGCCACTCTGTCCACTGCTTCCCAAGGGAATGGATAAAATGCAGAGTGAATTTCATTGCTTTGTACTTGTGACAGTGTAATGACATTCTTTATGACGTGGCAAATTATCCTGACGGAATTAGCCATCAGTAGATGGATACACTGTCATCATAAAGGGATGGACATGGTCAGTAGCAATACTCAGGTGGACTGTGGTGTTTAATTGGGCTCAAAGTGTACTGAGAAAATACCCCCCCACACAAGTACACCACCAGCAGCCCAAATCGTTGATACAAAACAGGATGTGTAGTCCTGTTTCTCTGACTGTGACTGGCTAGATGTGCTCTCTTCGTCCTCTGACATGGCTTGGAGCTTGTCTGGCTGTCTTGTGTATTTCCTGGACGGGGCCGTCTGTGGAGCTGGTTTACAGTTGCCTTTTTGTATATATGCTTTTTACTGTATCTCTGCTTCTGTCTCCTTGAACCCAAGCCGGCCTTGGCAGATGGCCGCCACACTGAGTCTTGTTCTGCTGGAGGTTTCTTCCTGTTAAAAGGGAGTTTTTCCTCTCTCCACTGTCGCTACAACCATGCTTAGATTGCCCTTTGGGCAAGTGACTTTCACATTTCATTTGCCCAGAAACACTTTTTACTTGCCCAGTATAATGTTTGATAAATATAGTTCCTAATGTTCTTTTTGTATATATATCAATGAAACAAATTTGTTTTTCAAAATGTTTTTGGTAATTCAGTATTTTTTAAGTTTCCAGGTTCCTGGTGTGTATATGCATGCGTCAGATAATGAACTCAAGCCTACATTACATTAACATGCTTTTCAATCCCTTCCTGCACATTCTTTTCAAACTAAACTTTGCTTTAAACTGTTGTGTGCTTGGAAAAATATAAATTGTAATGTTAAAATCTAAAAAAAAAACCTTGACAGGTTAAAACTTAAGATAAATCACAAGAGGGAAGTCAATGTCACAAATGAATAACTTTTTTATTTTAGAGTCAAGGTATGTTTATAAGAGATAATACTATTAATATAATGTGACTTTTCTAGAGAATCATTATACATAGTTATTTTATTCAGGGTTTCCACAGTCTTGCATCATTTCAGAATTCCCTGACTTTTAACTGACTCAGAATTAGTTTTTCCTGACAAAATAAATGCAGCAACAAGACAATAATAATAACATAACAGGTCACCAATCTAACATGTTTAGCTCTATAACATTTAAATGCACCTCTCCAATGTCTAAGAGAAAAAATGTAATGAACATTTTTTAATGTATGACCTGCATCACTGTACAGAAGACTGCCATATGATAGCGCTTTCTAGCTTGTTTGTTTGTTTTGGTAACTACATCAAAATTACACGCTAGGTGGACAAAAATCACGCCATCTGGCGTAAAATCGCGCACCTTTTTCAAATCACGTGAGAATGTGTTCAAAACAACAAAAATGGCTCCAGCACGCTTCTGGGTCGTTTTCATCGACTGTCGCCGATTTTAAAGTAATTTTGAGTGATAGATAATTTTTTTTGCCCGGCCAGCAAATGCTATAAAATTTGTTCTCTCCCAAGAATAAAAACTACTTGCCCCGGGAGATCGGGCAATGGTTAACATCGAGCCCTGAAGGGTATGATTTGGTGAACTGTAAATTGCCTTGAGATGACATGTTGTGAATTGGCGCTATAGAAATAAACAGAATTGAAATGAATTGATGGATCCATGCTTTTATGTTGTTTACAGCATATTCTGACTCTACCATCTGAATGTCACAGCAGAAATGAAGACATCATTATTGTCCAATAATGGTGAGCCTGTGTAAATTTTAGCCTCAGTCTCCTATTCTTAGCTAAAAGAGGGACACCACTAGAACCAAATAGATTCTAGTTAGTAAGTCGAGATCATTAAAGTTTTCCATCTATGGAAACTAAGAGGATTTTATTGAGTCACTGAGAGTCACAGTAGAAAGGAAAATTCCCCATTATAAAAAACAAATGCCTGCTGAATTAGGTTCAGTCTGAGCTGCAATACCCCACAGACATCACATCACCCAATTATCCAAGTTATTAACATTTCTTTGAATAAAAATTTGAATGATTTATTGGTAAAGATGAAACATTTCAGCTGTGATTGTTGAAGAACTGACTGAGGGAAAAACGAAACTGGCTAAATGTTCTCAAATATTAGTACCTTCTCCAAAAGCCAAAAAAGAGCTGCATGCGTGTGTAACAAAGAGAAACAAGCATTGGGCAGTCTACTGGTAATCACTGAAGTTTTGTTACAATTGACATACATGCTGCACTTTAAACAGAAGACTATACATAGGATCCTAAAGGAGCTGAGACTTTTTGTCTGATACTGATGCCCATTTGTAAATTATTAATTCTGCATTATGCAGAATGGAAACCTGTCAAAAAGTTCAAGCTATCAGGAAAATTTAGCTGCAATCAGAGGGTGCAGTGACTGTTTGAAATTCTCTACCTTCAACCCAGCAGCCCAATGCTATGAGCTGAGAAAGACACACTCCAGCAATGGGCATTGCAACTAGACAAGAACGGACATTCTCATGAAAAATGTGTGATCTAAGGGCCCTGTCACACCTTGACGATTTAGCCAGTGTACGCCCAACATCCCAGAATCTTCTAAAACGCTGGTATACGCTGAACTTTCTATTTATTTTTTTTTTATTTGTTGGGCATAAACATAGCATATTTATAACAAGTCCAAAACGTATGTCCAACGACAGTCTAACTTTTGCATAAGGCACAGCAGGTGCTCCTGAGGGGAGCAGCGATTATACTGCCCACCCAAAAAATAGAATACATAAAAAAAAAGAAAGAAGGTTTGTAGGTGCAGCAGATTTAGCATCATGTCTGCTAGAAAAATTGTTGGACGTAGCCGTGGGCGTGAATGCAGGGAGGATGCATCACACTAAGCTTCTCACTCACCCTATGATGGGGATGTAGTCTGAAGGAGAAGTTACTCATAGGTTTTGGATAAGCTAGACGCCACGACTTATGAGTAACTTACACTTAACGTATGTCAACGATCAGATAACTTACTTAAATTATGGCCCATGTATGGCATACTCTGTCATACTTTGGGACTCAACGTACTTGCCATATGTCGACGTGTCCCAGCGTGTTTCAGAGTGCTTCACTGTGCTTTACCATGCTCATAACTTATATAAAATGTACCCATAACTTATCCAACGTATGCCAATGTTTTCCCAGTTTTGCCGTATTTCAGGCATACGCTGACTAAATTGTCAAGGTGTGACAGGGGCTTAACAAACAGGATGGAATGGCAGGAAAACCTGTCTTTATAGAGGTTACAGTGAGAGCAGCTTGGTTATGCTAACTTACAGGTGGGTAATTGTGCAAACTCCAGGCACACACAGAAACATGAATGGTTTTAATTTAATCTGGACCAACAGAACAAGCAGAGAAAGAGTCTGACTGTTTTTGTTTATGATTGATGGTGCGAATGCATGTTAAGTATCAAAAGTCTGCCCTGCAGCCAGAATGAAGACATGTCATTTATCATGGGAGTAAACATGCTATGCTGATAACGCTGTTGGAACTGTCAGGAGGGGACCACCACCGATACTGTAATACCTCACAGGTCTGTTTCTCTGACTAGCTGGTCTGAAATATGGGGAACCGTCTGCACCGGAGACCTCTCCTTTAACTCTAATGACTGCTACCTTTAAAAATTCTCAAAAACTGTTATAATCATTGTCATCTCAGGTGAGGGTTGTACTCAGAATGAAGTCAGTGGACAATGGCTGACCGGTGCCTGCAAAACCAACTCCTTATCAATGTAAAAATATAAATAAAAACAAAGGAGGTAAGGAAATATTTCCATGTTTGCAGACCAACCACGATGACATCTATGAACATCCAGGGAAATGTAGATGATACTGTGGATTCTGAGTATGTGGGTGTTCACCTGAACAATAGACTGGATGGAAAACAACTCAGATAAAAGGAAGAATCTACCTCCTGAAGAGGCTGAGATCATTTGGATTTCAGGATCTTTTTTTGTTTTGTAATGGCATCAATTACCGTGGTGTAGTTTGTTGGAGAAGCCAGTTACCTACTGCTGAGGTGAAGAGGTTAAATAAGTTCATAAAGAGGGCCAGCTCTGTCCTTGGTTGCTACCTTGGACATAGTGGAGGTGGTGGAAGACAGGAGGACTGTAGCAACAATATTATCACTTTTGGACAATGTCTTCAACTGATGGTGCATTAAGTTGCCGAGTGCACCGAGGACAGTTATCTCAAGTCTCTCTTCTTGGCAGCTCTTAGGCTTTAGAACATCACAAGCTAAATAACTTGCTTCCATACCTGTTGTTAATGTAATTTTTATTTACAATTTCAACTCAACCTTCTAAGTCTCACATTTCATAAAATCTGAGCAATTGTAATAGCTGTGCTGTGTTGGGATCCTCAGGCTTGCCCACTAGAGGGCGCCGAGGATCCTCCTCTGTTTTAGGTTGTTTTTGCTGTTAGGACTGGAGTTACTGTTGGGATCTGGAGAGTTACCCATCTGCCTCCAGCAGAGTGCGCCATGGGTCTCCTGGAGCTGGAGCCTTCCAGCACCACCTGAGACGCATCTACCATCAGGAGACCTCCTTTATAACCAGCTGCCAGACCTTGCTTCGACAAGAGTGTTGACCTTAGTTTGGTTAGTAACCTGAGCCTCTGATACCTGAGAGAATCTTAGTTGTCTCAAGTGAGAAAACTGATTCTAACTCTCCTCTGTTTTTGCCTCACAGGAAACCTGTCTCTAGCCTGAAGCTCTGGATGAGCTTGAACCTGGTAATCTGCCCTGGTGAGCCAAACCTGAAAGATTCCTATGTGGATTTCCCTGCTGCTCTCTGTGAAGGCGCTGGAAACTCTGATCAAAAGGTCTGCCATTCAAAGTCAAGAAGCTAGACGCTGCAGCTGCTTGTGTACTCTGCTGAACCAACAGTCTCTGGACCCAACAGTTCCCTCTCTCTCAAAGAGAAGCCTGGACCCCGTCAAGGTAGAATCATCTGCCTGCCCAGCTAATCAAACTATCATCTCTGCAGACTTCAGTGAACTGAGCCCGGACCTGTTCCAGACCCTGTACATTATTTTGTGTGTCAACATCTTAATAAACTCTGTAAAACTTTTACCCAGCCTCCGTTGTGTTCTGCATGTGGGTTTGATATTGAACCAATCATGACATGCTGTACTTTTCTTTCTGTAGTTTTTCCTTGTTTGCTGCTGATCCAGCTGAGTTTTCCCACTTTGGGACAGTAAGGAACTATTCTAACGTTCTATTCTATTATGCTACGCCGTCTCTGTATTCCCACATTGTTTGGCTGCATAGCTCAGCCCATGTAGATGAATAGTGAACACCGGTCAGCATCACATGTGACTACCCACATTAAGCAGCTCTTACTCAAAACTAAAGACAGACATTTTGACTGAAATCATGCATGTTTGACTTTTTTAATTTTCCCCAAAAATCTGCTTCTAAGGTTTATTGTTGACTTTCTGACTAACGTGTTGCTTCTCCTAAAAGCCCTGTGTGAGAAAACAGTTTTTCGCAAGTCTGATTTTGCTGCATGAAAAACAAATGCTTGAATATTCATTCAGCACAAAGCTTTATAGATTATACTTCTTACAATATGTTTGCAGATTAGGTTTAAGATTAACTATATTTATTATCAAAATATCTACCTATAACTAGTTATGTATTTTTTAGCATGCAGGTTTTGAACATCTTTGAACAGTAACTGTTGTTCCTGCTTGTCGATCTGTCAATAAACCTCGGGAAACACATTTACACAGAACCATTACCTTTTCCTGGGGTGAGGTGAATGGTTTACTTTTCATCTACAGGAGGATCTTTTGGCAGAATGACTTCAAGTACAACTGATTTCATTCTATACTGTATATATAGATTTTGACTGAAATGTATATGAAGAGGAACACAAAGGGCATGCAGAACGCCTTACCTGTAAAATCACAGACTGTGCCATGTGTGTGTTTTTTTCCCCAAACACTGAAGCGCTTCCCACACCTTCCTCCTTCTCTCTGCGACAACTTACAATTAGCTGCAAAGTTGAAAGAAGGAGGGAAACGCAATCGTTGACTCCTCCTCCAGCTCTATGAACAAAGTTCAGCTTCCTGGTGAGTGGGATGGACAGGGCTATGATCCAAGGGTTGATTCAAGTACTGAGAAAGGTGTCTGCAACTGGATAGGAGTGGGTTTATAATGGGATGGAGGTTATAATACACCCCGCTGGCTCAGAAAGCAGCTCAGAGAAGACAAAGAAACTGGTTCTGCAACTTTCTAAGCAGATCACCGATTCTCTGCATCTGCTCAGGACAAATGTACGAGTGGTGCTCAGAGTTGCAGCAGTTTCATTAAACGACAGGAACCGTTTCATTGCACTGATAACCTCAAAAGGTTCTGCAAGAAAATATGATGTTAAGTGCACCATTTGCCCAGCCCTGTATAATGAGTTTATTTATTGGAATAGTTCTCTTGAAGCAGGGATGAAAAGCAATGTCTGACCTTCATTTGTTCATTTTTATAGAACTTTTAATTATCATTCATTTTGTGCGTATTCTCTGTGATCGATGTGAGTTTTCATTTCATTTTACAGGCGGTACAAGCAATTTTGTCCATGTGTGTCTATCAGGAAAGGATAAAGAACTTCCAGCAACACTATCTACAGTTTACTATACAGTTTGCCTGATCTCCAAATAGCTCAGTTACTCATGATAGGTAGGGAGTGTGGCCTCAGGAACATGCTTTTACAAAAGTCAAACGTACAGTAAATTACAGCTGTTCCTAAAAGCATATGTTTTACCTAAACATTTCTCATGTAACTGAGTAAATCTAACTAACTACTGTAGATCCCACCTCTGCAGGAATTGTTTGGATGTAAATCCGGTGTTCAAGTTCAGAGAACCATCAAATAACCTCTCATGAGAACCAAAGTATGCAGAAACCATGTCTGAACACCAGGGCCAGCCCAGACATCAGGGACTGCTTAAGCCCCCAGGGTAACCTAAAACAATTTAATGTTTGGCTTTTTTATATCTTAATAAATATGGCAAAAACACATAATTTCATAATAATATATTGTACAGTTTTATATCAATGTATCTTTAATCAAAGCAATTGATGCACAGATAAAGAAGGAATAGTAAACTTATTTGAGAAAACCTTCTCTTTGTAGACTAGTGGTAATAATGAGAGAGCATTGACACAAAGACTGGAAACCTACCAAACCTCCTAAAGCACACATTACCTCATTTACTCACTTACCTTCTCAAAAGGAGATCTGAGTTCCAGCCAAATCTTTGTGTGGTGATGAGGATGTCCTGCACACTTCCTGTGACTGTTGCATCTACAGAGTGGAGCTATTTCACAGACAGATTAATTAAAGAAGGAGTGGACTGGTGGCCATTAGTTTGGGCATCAAAGTTGGCTTACAGATCTCTAACAATGACGCCATCAGTGACTTTGCAAAGAGAAAAGCAGATTTTAAAAGTGGGTGGAGAACCAAGGAAGAACAGAGGAACTTTTAAAAACTGCTATGTGTGGGTAAAGGTATCATGTTTTAAATAGAGCTTTTCTATATAGTCACATAGATTCAGGAGCTAATTGTTCAACTTTAAGTATAAGTTTCTAGCTGGTTTAAAGTAACTTTTTATTTCTGTTATTTAAGAACATGTATCCATCTTCCTCCTCTCATGTATCAGGGGCTCAGGTGGGGCTGCTGAAGCTCGGAGTCTATGGGCAAAATAAACAGCAGACCGGTCACCAGTCTATAGCTGGCATTTTAGAACCTTTTTGATATTTTATTGTTTAATTGATTTTACTAGTTTTCTTTTTGTTAAAAGCTATTTATTAAAACTTTTTTTTATTATTTCTTATTGTTCTTGCACTTGGTGGTGCAGTGGATAGCAATACTGCCTTGCAGCAAGAAGGTTACGGGTTCAATTCCTGGGCTGGAGTCTTTATGCATAGAGTTTGCATGTTCTCCCTGTGCATGCATGGATTCTCTCTGGGTACTCTGGCTTCCTCCCACAGTCCAAAAATATGACAGTTAGGTTAATAGCCTTGTGACCCTGCTTGGAATAAACATGATGAATAATGGATGGATTTTCTTGCACTTCATTTTTTTCCACATTGTTGTTGCAGTTGGAACCAAAAAGTGAAAAGCATGACGCTTTTATTCTAAATATGATGCCTGCTACTTATTTGAATACTTTTAGTAACAATAGATTAGGAGTTTCCAAAAATTTCAGCCCAAGAAAAACCAACACAACAGACTGGCGATCATTTTTAGAGTTAAATATTTTTTTTTTTTTTTTTTTTTAAATAACACTGTATTATTTAATTCATAATTCTAAATGTATATTCATTATTCAATAAGACAAGAAATTATTTAATTTTGTACTTTACAATGTAGGCTATATTCAAATCATATAAAATAAATAAAAGCTAAATTTACTTATTTTTTGGTTCATTTATTTATTATTTTCCATATACCTCAGGGATCACATCACAAAATCTGGTGAATTTGTCTGCACCAACCTTCCAAGGCTAAAGCAAATGTAAACATTGGTTTAAAGGTTCTGCTGATTTGTGGTATATAATTTTTTCTATTGAGTTCCAGTTGCTTCGGTGTTGCAGGAGTGAAAGAATAAAACTAAAAACAAATATAAAAACTCCCTATTGTCTGCATTGTCCTTGTTATGCCATTTTCTTCCTTATCTAGGGTTGTGGTGGTACATCATGGATGGTTGAGGTAAAACATGAGTTTCTGGAAGAAGAAAACATGTTCAAAACAAACAACAAGCATATATTCCCCAGGGAAGATTTGAATGTGATGTATGGTAAAGCAGAGAAGTTTGTGCTGTCAGACCTGGATGAGATTCAGACTAGAGTGCTGAGACTGTGTACAAGTAGAGGCATTGAAAAGCCCTCCAGTGTGTGCTGTTAAAGGTGATGCTGGAGAATAAGAGCTGCAGCTCTGCAGGAAACTGCTGGAGGCCAGTTATCAGATAAATCCAAGGAGACACATGGAAAGTCCCTTAAGTGTCTTAGAGCTGCTTACTGCTGAGAGGGAAGAGAAAAAGTTAAGAAAGTAAGTTTTTCATAACGGAAAAACAAATGCAAGAACAATAGATTAAATTTTGCCAACCTGTGTCCTGTGAGAGCTACAGATATTGCAAGATGCCTTTGTGGACATGAAGCCACTGAATATAGAAAAGAACAATGAATGAAGATGCTCTAAGTAAACAATATATAGCAATGGTATGCACTATAAGAAGGCAACCAGTCATTTCTAAACCTTAAGCAGTCTAAAGGCAGCAGAGGGGTGGGGTTTTTCTTTTTACTTTATCTTTCAAACATGTTTAACACAACAGCCACATAAAGGTCTGAATATTAACAACTTGAGAAACATACAACGAAGAAGAATTATTTTAAAAAGGCATAAAATTTAACATAGTATCAATGTTCAGGGTCTGTTTTGTAGAACGTGAGATATATATATATATATAATGTACAAAACATGTGATCAAAACAATGAATAAGTTGCCGGATATATACTAATTATCATTATTGTTAGAAATCAGTAGCAAATTAAAAGCGATAGGATTTCATGATTAGTAAAAGCTTAGAGTGGCTCAGGTTAATCCTGAGCTATCTCTATAGTTAAGCTGCTGCTATAGGCTTAGACTGCTGGAGGACATAGGACCCCCTTTTTTCATCCTTCTGTTTAATTCTATCTTTAATCTCCCAGTCTGCACAATTGTTTAATTCATGATCTCTCTGCTTTTTCTCATAGTAGGCTTCCATCTGGTCTGTTCCTGTTTGGCGCGACTACACCATCCTGAGAGAAATATCAGCTTCTTCTGCTGCCATACAACTGACACCTTTGTTTATAGATATTTTAAGCTTTCGGACAATTTTTCAGTGTAGTCCTGTTTTCCTGACTATGACTGGCTGGATGTGCTCTCAAGCATCCTCTGACGTGGGAGCTGGCTTGGAGCTAAACTACTTGTCTGTGTGTGTTTCCTGAACGGGGCCACCTGAGGGGAGCTGGTTACGACAAGTTCCTTTTTGTATCTCTACTTCTCTCTCCTGAACCCCAGTCAGACTCGCAGATGGCAGATGGCCACTACTCGAGCCTGGTTCTGCTGGATGTTTCTTCCTGTTATAGGGGAGTTTTTTATTTCCACCGTCGCTACATACATGCTTTTAGGTGTGAGAAATTGCTGAAGAGTCAATGATTTGATGCAATCAACTGGTTTTTCCTTAGATAGAAAGCTTTAAATCAATTTGACTGGATGATCTGATGAACTGGAAAAGTGCCTTGAGATGACGTAAGATGTGAATTGGTGCTATAGAAATAAACTGAATTGAATCTATCTGAAAATCATTCCAGGATCTCATCACCAGAAGCCCAGAGTAAGACAGATGTCATTTTTAGTTGTCACATAGGAGCTGAAAAAAAAAAAACATCTGACTCCAACATGCTGAAAAAATATACACCTATTAAAGATTACATTGCGATTATTAAAGATTATTCATATTTTCAAGTAAAATAGAAAACAGAATAGTACGAGGAAAGAGCCATGAAGCTGAAATGCATCCATCCATCCATCCAGTAGGTGGCGGTAATGCTCTTTAAAACCAGGAAGAAAAAGTCCGGAAGTGAAATGACATCAGCTTGTTTGCTGCTGCTGGAAGCTAATTGCAGAAAGCTCCGGTAAAATCAAGCTGCTCCGCTTTGAATGTTTCAGTTTCAGGTCCGTGAAATATGCCTTTGGTCCCTGCGAACCAGGCCCAGTTGATCCGGTCCAGTCAGAAGGATGAGTTCTACCGAACCGTCCTGAGGAACAGCGCTAATGAAGCCTGTCACACTGTCGCAGGTAAACCACCTCAGAGCAAAGAATGAGCCCCGGTTCAGAACCGCTTCTGACCGGTTCTTATCATCCCAGAACAGAACCTGCTGCTTTACCGAACCTTAGGAAGTCTGAGTAAATGTTTCCTCCGGTGGTTAAACTATCAGTCAGGCTATGCTTACATTTCCTTCCCTTTGGTCGCTGAAGGACCAACAAAGATGTTCTGAATTTCTTTCACTTTATCTTAGAGGAATTGTTGTCTTTTAGTTTTAAACTGCAGTCTACATAACACAGAATAAGAGCATTTAATTTTCAATTCAGTTTATATTGCACCAATTCGCAACACACGTCATCTCAAAGTTTTCTATCTAAAGAAAACCAGTTGAATGCATTGACTCAATGCAATCCCTCACACTAAGCATGCTTGTAGTGACAGTGGAGAGGAAAAACTCCCTTTAAACAGGAAGAAACCTCCAGCAGAACTATCCAGTGCTCAGTGCGTGCGAGCGCCATCTGCTGAGAGATCGCACTGGGGTTCATGGAGACAGAAGCAGAGACACAAAAGGCAACTATAAAAGGCGCCCCTCGGCCCAGGAAACACACACAGCCAGGCAGACGAGCCCCGAGCCAGCTCCCATGTCAGAGGATGAAGAGAGCACATCCAGTTAGTCACAGTCAGAGAAACAGAGGACTACACTGGAAAACAGGCCAAGTCATCTAGAAACAAAGGTGTTGGATGGCAGCAGCACAGCTGATATTTCTCTCCAGGATGGAGTCACAGCCAAACAGGAACAGACCAGATGAAGCTACTATGAGAAAAAGCAGAGAGAGCAGAACGTTAGACATTTTTCTAACAAATTCTGCAGAGTGGGAGTAATAGAAATAGAATGAAGCAGAATGATGAAATGCGGGGTCCCCACTGTATGTCCTCCAGCAGCATAAGCCCTATAGCAGCATAACAACTAGAGATAGCTCAGGATAACCTGAGCCACTCTCTAACTATAAGCTTTATCAAAAAAGGAAAGTTTTTAAGCCTAGCCTTAAAAGTAGACAGGGTGTCTGGCTCCCACGGACTAAAAACTGGTAGTTGGTTCCACAGGAGAGGAGCCTGATAACTAAAAAGATCTGCCTCCCATTCTACTTACTTTTAGAAATTCTAGGAACCACTAGTAAACCTGCAGATTGAGAGCGTAGTGCTCTTGTTAGGGACATAACATAAGGAACAATCAGATCTCTGATATCATATGCAGAGCTTGGCCATTTAAGGCTTTATATGTGAGAAGGAGGATTTTAAATTCTATTCTGGATTTAACAGGAAGCCAACAAGAAGAGAAGTTGTGATATAGTAGAGATATGATCTCTTTTCATTTTCATCAGAACTCTGGCTGCAGCATTTTGGATCAGCTGAAAAGGCTTTTAACTACAGCTTGTAGACTTCCTGATAGTAAGAATTACAATAGTCCAGCCTTGAAGTAACAAATGCATGAACTATTCACAAAGTACAACAGGGCCAAATATCCTCCCTTCCCTTTTTTATTTAATTTAACTACATCAGATGTGTGATTTTTTCTTTATTTTCCATTATGTTTGTTAAATATTTGCTAGTGATGGGTTAATGAAGCATCTTGAAGCGTTTCACACGTCCAAACCAATGATACTATCTCACAGAATACTGACACCTGCTGGACATTTAAAGACACTACAGGCAGCTTACTTGACAGACTAAACTAAATTGATTTGATTTGATGACCTAGTGCAATGATATTATTTAAATTATTGTAGGTTGAATTGTTTTATTTTATATCAATGTTTAAACTGAAAATATCTTTGATATTTTTAGCTGCAGCCAATAAATAATATAAATATAATTCATAAAGCGAAAATTTAGGGGTAAATGTGAATGAGGATGCTTGTGAACTAGGTTTTTAAATTATAATTTTAAAACAATAAGTACAGTAAAAACAGTAAATAAACTAAGATTTAATTTGAAATCAAGTTTAATTCAGATAGGATGAATGATAACCGAGAGGAAAAGTATGACGACACAACGAGAAAATTAAAATAACGCAGCGGCTGAAAGGTTCCTATTCCTTTTAGGCTCCAATATACTTGATCATTTTAATGATAAACTGCAAAAGATGAGACATTTTTTTAGCAGATGCATCATATTGACGGATAAGTTTTTAAATCAGTTAGAAACAACTCCTGCGTCGGTCACATGACTTCCTTGAAACGACACACGCACTGATGCAGTATTTTGTCGACGCATACACAGGCGTTTCACTGTTTCTGGACCCATCACTAGTAATTGCTGCTATTAAAGAGTGAGATCCTCCAGGTCATGATGGATCCACCTGCTGGTTAAATCTGAAGTCTCTGCTCTGATCTGAGCTCATTAAATCCTCCAGCAACACAAAGCCTGGAGTCTCTGCGCCTAAAGGAACTGGTCTGTTCATAGAAGCATCTCAAGTTCTAGAGATTTCTGCCTGATCACCACAGCCTGCCCAGCCTGTGAAGCTAAAACAATAACAGAGTAAACCTCTTTATTGATACATGTCTGTTTCAGTCCAGTCTGGTTTGTTTAACAACGTTTTGTCTTTCTGGTTTAAGAGCATCTTTAGCATGAATCCTTGACAGAAGTGAGCTCTGTGTTTGGCTGCAGCTACCGATTATTTTGCAAATCCACAAATCTGTCGATTATATTTTCGATTAATAATCGATGAACCAAAATTTCCCTTAAAGAAGATTTTTTACTAAATTGAACCAGGTGAAAAATAAAAAATTTTTAGTTGAGGAGTTTAACATATTCACATACAAAGTTAAAAAGTTATTTTTATTTTAAATTCAGAATGTTTTATACACATATATTATTATATATATATTATTTACAATTCTGATATAATTACTGCTCTTAAGTGAGCCGCTCTGTCACTAAAGGCACGTTATACAGTCTATACTCCATTTAATGATTAATCGGGTATTAAATAAGTTGACGATTATTTCAATAATGATTAATGCGATTAATTGTTTCAGCCCTCGCTGTGTGTTTTTCTCCTTTCCTTTAGGATCCAAACGGTGGCTGGACTGGAGGAGGGAGATAGAGCTGCTGTCAGATTTGGCCTACTATGGATTAACGACCCTCTCAGGTTATTATTAAGGTTGAAAGTAGAGCTTTAACATCATCAAATGGATGAAATTTTTTTCACTGACTGATGCTCATACTGCAGGTTATCAGACTCTGGGCGAGGAGTACGTGGGTATCGTCCAGGTGGACCCCACCAAACGACGGATCCCCTCGCGGGGCCGGCGCTGCCTGTTTGTGCTCTGCCATGCCGTCATTCCGTACCTCCTGCAGAAAGCCCTGGTGTGTCTGGAGAACGAGCTGGAAGGCAGGCAGGAGATGCGCGGCGGTGTTGGCGGCAGGCGCCATGCAGCATCAGGATGGTGGAGCCTGGAGCGTTGGCTCAGGGCAGGAGTGCGGCGGGCGGTGAGGCTGCTGACGGAGCAGCAGAGGAGAGCGTTCCAGCCGGCCGTGTACGGGATCCAGCAGAGCGTCGCTCTGCTGCATCGACTCCACGTGGCTCTGTTTTACATCAGAAGCTCCTTTTATCACGTGTCCAAGAGAGCAGCTGGAATCAGCTACGTAAGCGGCGCTACACCAACACTGAACCACATACATCTAGTTTGAGTCAAATCCAAGTCGGTCCCACTTAGGGCTGGGCGATATAGAAAAAAAAGCTTATCGATAAAAAAAATGCATATTGATCGATATCGCATAATTATTGAAAAGATTTGAAACCATATTTTATGTGCAGCTCTGCCTGGACTTTTATAAGTAATATTGCTAAATGATTTAATTTTAATAAAAAACACAAACACAGACTTCTAATTAAATCTTTATTTAACCAACTTTTTAACCATAACAGAATTGTTTTAAAGAAAAAATAACTTAAGAGACCTGAGTTATGTTATTAAATACTGACAAAGAATAAACTAAAGTGACCAAAATAAATATAACAAATAAATAAATGCCCCCAACCACCGCCGCGTTTCCTGCTTTTTCTTTAACCTGAGTTATTACTTTGAAGTTTCTGGCCCCTCAGCATTTTTCTCTCAATTGTTAGAACTACGTGGGAAACTGCTCCAGAACTGAAAATATATATATATTTTCCTCGGAAGATTCCTCGGAGGAGAGCCGCCGCCTTTACATAGCTCGCACTCTAGCTTGGGATAAGCTGCTTGAGGAGACGCATTAAAAAAAAAAAAAAAGTTGTTTGTGTTATCAGACTGGTTTTCACTGGTTCCCTACATATTTTCCAGATGACTGTGGTTTGTTTTGGTCCGGACTTGCCATGACCGAAATACTGCCAGACTGCTTCAACTACAAAAACCCTTTTTTGAAACAATTTCCTCCTCTTCTCCTTGCTGCATCTTCATGTGTGCTCTGTGTTGTGGTTTGAAAGGGCGGCGCTTGGTGACGGCATGCCTGGGTCCGCTGACAGATTGGTTGGAAGGAAGCAGTGACTAGCATAAACCTACATGCTAGGCTACAATGAGAAGGAAGGAAAACTGCGTTTTTTATCGAACTTTTTTTATCTACCCTCTTTTTTCTATTGCGCCACACACGCCTATCGATCGATATATATCGTTATTGAATTATCGCCCAGCCCTAGTCCCACTAGTTACCATGGCAACAGTTTCAGTGCAATAACTTCTTTTTAAAGGCTCATAGACTCGTTGACTTTTTTTATACACTTTTAATTCATTTGAGTTGCAAACATTGTTTTTATGAACACTTACCATGTCCTGCTGGCGGGGTATTGATTATGTTTGTTTTCGATTAGTTGTTTTGAATCAGCTTATTATTAAAGTTGTAGGGAAGTCGTATTTAAATGTCAAATCATTCTGACTTAAACAGCCTGAACACCTAAATTCCTCGCCCAATCATAAATCAACTGTCATCTGTCAATCAAATTTTTTTCGTCATCTTGATTCAAATGTCGCAACGGTTGAAATAAGAATCCTTTCCTTTCCCATTGAGTTCGGCCCCAGTGTTCACGGGATGGACGCCTGTGTCTTCTGCAGGCTGAGCTAACAGAACTGGCAGCGCAAGTGCGAGGCAACACTGCCAGTTCTGCCAAACCAAGCTTCTGCCGCCTCTGGCTGGCCCCCTCTTCCACAACATCTTCGCCCCCGCTTCCTCCTCTAAATAAAAATGGATGACGGAGGAGACTCATCCACCCACCTCCCATTACACTACAAACTCTCCTCCTCTTGCATGCTTTCCTCTGTCCATAGCGTTCCTTGCAGTGTCGTTTCTAACTCAACTTAGTGCTACTTGCTCCCAATGGAATTTCCCATTGGGACTGGTAGCACTAAGTTGCTAACTGGTTAGCAAGATGCTTCTGACAAACCAGCCACAACCAAACTTGCTTGTGAACCCCCCATAGACCAATCACATGACTTTATTATTCACTCGTAAAGTCGGGCACCACTCTGGAGAATTCAGAGATGCAAGGGTTGGAACGGCTGTTTCTCTACGACTTTAAATAAAGACCTTCCTGTTTAATTACAATAACAATGGATTAAACACCAGCTCAAGAAGCCAAATGACCACCAATTCAAAGGGGTGGACCCGTTCGTCCGTTTCTATTTGCATGTTTTGTAGGAATAAACAATGTTCTGCTAAGTTATTTAGCAGTGTCATTAAACACAGCCTGCATCTCAGTCGCTGTACTGCTTACTAATTTCCACTGAAATGCAGATAATGACTCGTCTGCCATGGTATAAATCCTACGGTGAAAATGGGCAGCACACCTGCAGGTCCCACATTAAACACACGGTTCTATGATCCGGCATATCTGATGGTCCTGGCTTGGGAAAACCTAAATTGCTCAAATTATCACAGTGATCCAAAGGATCTTCCTACGCTTTTTGAGCTCTAATTTATATAATAATAACATTCATTTTATTTCAAAGGCGCCTTTCTGGACACTCAAGGTCACCGTACAAAGGATAAAAACTAGGGCTGGTCAACGATTAAAAGTTTTAATCGCATGATTTCCCTGATTAATTGTGATTAATCACATTTTTGTACGCAAAAAAACAATAATGAATTCAAAAGTAGTGTATAGCACAATTTTATTTAAAATGTTCTGCCATATTAAAGGAAGTGCCATAACATTTGTTCTGCAAACACTTAACATCAGCATTTTGTTTATACAGTAGCAGTTAAATAAAAACTGCCCACAAAATCCTGAGTCACAATCATAACATTAAACAGGCAATTTCTGAGGTAACAGCAGAAACATTTTTTTTTAATCAGGGAGCAGCATAACCAGTCTAGTACCAAATGTCCCTGTTAGAATGAGGTGAAGCACAAGCAAAAAGTTCACTGCTGGGATTTACTGTGCAGGGAAATAGTCTGTAAATATACTAATCGGCATTTGTTAGCTTCTCTTGCCTTTGTTTATCTATATTTCTCCCACACGCTGCATCTAACGTAGTCTGCTGAAGCCTCGCGCCACTGTCTGTTTTGTTAAATGATTTGCTGGTATCAACTGTGTGTTTAGCATTTAGGTGATATTTTAGACTCGAATTACTCCGGTGATAAGACAATTCAACTTTGCAGTGATTACAAATAACTTTGCTTCTGTCGACTGCGCCATCTGAAAAGAACTTTAAAATGAAAATGGCCGTGTAAAAGTGCCGTACCCTTATTCATGTTTGTTGGTTTGTTTATCTGCCAATTTATTTTCTTTTTTCGGTTCCTGTACTTCCGGTCCCATTACTTTTAATTTTACCAAATAAAATAATTTTCAAAATTAAAATGTTTTTTATTTAGCTTTATATACCAATTATACAAGAAATAAGTGAGTGGCAGCTGTGTATAAGGAGATTAATAAGGGGAAAACAAATACAGAATATTAAAGAAAAAGGAGGAAAAATAAATGAATTGACTGTTACATTTGTCAATAACACATTTTGTTTTAACTGATTTTTAGTTTTCAAGTTTTTTATTGTAATGTTGAAAATAATGATTTTTTTGTTGTTTTAAGTTCTTTTTCTTCTCTGAATTCAATTGGTTCTTCAATGAAAGATCACGTCATGTTTTCCTAACCAGCTGATTGGCTGCAGGGTGGATTCAGATCAATCCTGAAAGCTTGCCATCACCGGTTTGCCTTTCAGAGTACGTTACCATGGTAACTAGCCTTCCTGAGATTGAATCCAGCTTCGTGGTACCTGAAAGTCAGAGTTGAGGCTTATTTTGTTCTGCTAACTCAGTAATCCTGCTTCTTGGTAGTCTTGGTATTTAGTCTGAGCTACAGAAGCCCAGTGAAAACATTGGTTGAAAAAAATCTTAAATCTCCACAAACAGAAAAATCTGTTAATTATCCAACCCGTTTCTGAGCTTTGCTCTGTGTTCGGCTTCAGCTGCGTGTGATGGAGCCAAAAGGAGATGACTCCAGCATCAGGAGGAGCTACAGGCTGCTGGGAACCGTATCCTTCCTCCAGCTGCTCATCACTGTCAGTCTGCAGCTCAACAGCTTCAGACAACGACAGAGAGCCAGACAGGAGTGGAAGATCCACAGAAACCTCAGGTAGATCTCCACAAGGACCTCATCTGATGCATCACAATCAAACCACTGCTGTAGAAGTTCCTCATGTAATGCTGACCTGTGCCATCAGTCCTCAGCAAACAGCACAGAGCTCCAGCCCTCTAGCTGCCCGCTGCATCCTCTGCTTGGAAGCCCGCAGAAACTCTACTGCCACCCCCTGTGGGCATCTGTTCTGCTGGGAGTGCATCACAGAGTGGTGCAACACTAAGGTGAGACTTTCTGCTGGAAGATCTAAGGAATCAGCATGACGGGAGTACAGCTACAGAAAGGCTCCTGCTTTGCTGTCTGCCGCTTGGATCTGACTGAAGGAGCCGAGTGCTTCCTCAGATCTTCTTCTTTATGCGCCTGTTTGATCATTCAGTATGGTGACAAAAAAAGCTTCACACTTCAGCAAGAAGACAGGATTTTCATTCACAATACGGGAGTTTCACCATTTTAAATTCCAGTGAAATAAATCCTCTGAATGTGAGAAGCTGATTTTAAAACCAGCTGATCCAGAGGGACGTGTCAATCTGCCAACCTTGTCTGGAGGCCTTAGTCCTGAAACAGGCCGTTCCAGGTTCCAGTCTCAACCAGTGAAGTGCAGTCACAGCGCAGACACCCCTTTTATTTCCTGTTCTCCCCATTTTAAGATGAGGAAAAAAGTTTGCATATGCAAAACTGTCTTGCTGCACAATATCAGGGAAAGATGTGATCCTGTTGACAGACTGACGGAGGCAGGCCCATAAACGGAACAAAGAAGCTCTGATACATAAATACTATCAGCAGTAAACCAGCTCTCTCTGGGAGAGAAAACGTTCCAGAGGAGTTCTAAGGTAGTTTTCAGGAGACAGGTAGGATTAGATTTGGGTGCTGTAAGGTTAGAGCCAATATCTATGTCTAAAGGCCAGAACGCACCAAATCCCATTTTGCTTCTGATCCGATGGAAACTCGTGTCGGACGAGGTCACGAGGTTTCATAAAACTGTCTGTTTTAATCAGAATATGCAGCAATTCAGTGGGTCTGACATTATCTTTTTATCGCACAGGAAAACGTTCCCTTTTCAGAGTTGTGCATCGCATGTAGAGTAAGAACAGACTCGTGCAAAAACAATGAATGAAATATTTCCAAAGAAAGCTTTACCCATAATAGGATTTAAGGGCAAAAAAAGTAGTGATTCTCTTTGAGCCTCAGAAAAAAACAAAAGAGGGGCAGACAGAACAGATGAGCTCGGTGTATCCCTCCCTCCTGTGTTAAGAAAAAAAGAAATAAAAACAATAAACTGAGTTTCTGATAATCGCCTCTCTGCTGGAAACAGCATAGAAACCGTCACTCGGTGTTTGTATTGCTGTTTTCTTTTTAGACGATCTTTGTTTTTAATATATGAACATTCTCCATCTGTTCTAGTTTGAGATGCAGCACAGACTTTAAGTGGGGCTTTGCATTATAGAATGTGCCAGTATTTTTTTATTTTATTTTTTTTTTGTAACTTTTCAGAATCTGTCCAGGTCAAATGTGGGGAAATTTGTGTATAGCACAGAGACAGAAGTGAAAAAACTCTGTGCAGATCTGCCCACCCTGCCTAGTTGGAGCCTCTCTATACTCAGTCAGTGTGACATGGAAAAAAAATCATTTCGGACATTATAAAGTCGTACACAACCAGTGTGTTATGGCCTTAAGAGAGAAACTGGACCAAACACTGAAAAAACGGCTCAACTCTATCATCAGCTACTGAAGCAGCCCAGCTGATGTTCCCACAAAGCAGAGCACCAAAAGGAGGAGAGGAAAGCTTTAAAACTCAGGACATCTAGAAAACTTCTTTCTTCAAAATTTTAACTTTAACTTTAATGTGCAGTTGAATATTTGACCCAGAAATAGAAAAAAAACTACGCTACTTGAGCCTGTTACTAGTGGAAGAAGTGATATTTCTGTTCATAAAAACTCCCATAGTCACTGTGTTTTTTAGGATCACAAATGTGCTGAGTCATTGCTGAGCAGTTCTGGCAGTTCAATTTAAAAAATGAAATAAATGAAATGAATTTATGTTCAAACAGAATCATCACTGCGTTTGTGTTCTATCTTTCCAGGCTGAGTGTCCTTTATGTCGGGAGAAGTTTCTGCCTCACAGGCTGGTGTTCCTCAGGAACTACAGCTAGAACTTCAGCTACAAATACAACTATAACGGACAAATGCTGCCTGCTGAGACTCTCTTATAAAGGGAACCAGATTTAAAGAACTGTTTTGGATTGTATCAATCCAATGTTGCATAATGTTAATAAATATATTAACGTCATCTTTTCTTTTTAGTCATTGTCTTTTGTCATTTCTACTATCAGAATTCCAGACTTTTCTTTTCTCCTAGTTATTTAAAAATTATTGCACAAACTTTCATCTAACCTGAAATCATGATTGCATATTCCTAAAAGCAAATTTTACTAAGTGCAGATTATTGCTTTTATTTAGTTGAATCTTAAAAGAAGAGAAGTGATCTAATAGAATCTGATCGTTCTGAGATTATCAATCTCAAAAGAAGCATAAAGGGACTTCTGCTCCTCTAGGAATTGTGGCTGCTTCTAAGATAAAAAAAAAAAACTAAACTTCAGAAATGGAAACCCCTTTACGGCACAGCACAGCTTTGTGAATTCTCAGGTTTTTGAATTGTATCTGCAAGAAAGTGGATTTTAATGGATGGCAGGAAGTCATGAACATTTAAAGGAAAATCTGGTCAGCAAGGAATAATCAATGGATCGTTATCTAAAACTAATACGTTCACACAGTGATTTAATTCAATTTAGCGTTAATCAGTACAAAAATAAAAATTTTGTTGCAATAAGCGCCATTCTCCCGCACAAGCAAAACTCAATGGGAACACTAGACACATCTGCAATCAACAATTATGTGAAGATTTCCAGAGGACTTCACCATTGAAATTCACCTAGAGCTATAGTGAAAATGACAAAAAAGCCTTTTAAAGTATCACTTTTAAGAAGTCTGAATTCCCTGAAATTGAAGCTGACTTTCCTTTAACAGATGATCTTAGCGGTGAAATGCTAAACTAATCCGTTTCCATCTGAGCATAAAAAGGAGACAGAAACTTGGTAAAAAGCTTCCAAAATGCAAAAACTGTTAAACTGGATCCCATCAGCTCATCAATGTGGGGAAGTTAAAGGAAAATCAGTCTCATTTTATGCAATGAATCATTATATCGTAATCAAATAAAAATGAGCCTTTAGTTTGAGTCACTGTCCTCTGGTTGTAGATGCAGCTTCCTTTGTCTCCATGCTCATATTGTTTGGCATCAAACAGTCTATTAATGAGCTTGTAGAGCCGTTTGGAGCAGAGAGAAACTGCCAACTCTGAAAGCAGGCGGCACACTTTCCCTCTCATGATGGCGCCCGTCATTCTGGAGAACATTGCTGATGGTGGAAATGTGTGCTGGATCTGAAACTGTTCTTAGAGGGACTCCTAATAAGGGGGAGGGGGACTAAAAGTAGTTCGGTTTTTTTAACCTGGTAATTTGTTTTAATAGATAATTTCATATCACAGAAAAAATCTATTTTTACCTTTAAAGACTGCAGTAGCACGGTGGGAAACCTGGCAGATGTCTCTTAGGCCTGAAACTTAGATGTGGCCATTAGCAAACCAAGGAAATGTTTTAAATGTGGATTCTCTGACTCTTTGTGTCACAGTGTTTCTCTGTCCTCATGCCTCTGAGAATTGATCATGTCAGAATTTCCTGAAGGTCTCTTATCAATATTTATATAGTGCGTCTTTACAGCACATCATCTCAAAGCCCTTTCCAGAGTCCGTTCAATCCAACAGGTGGGCCTGACTGGATGAAGGGAACAGCTCCTGCATGGGGCCCTTTAGGATAGAAAGCTGAATGCTGTAGCTTAATGATGCAAATATCTCTCCTGACAGCTGAGAAGGCCCTTGAATGTAAGCATTTAGGACATCAGAGATTAATCCAGATTTAGACAGGAAACCGTGAGATTACACTGCCACCATCAGGTGAGAGGAAAATGCACTTTAACCGTTTGCTTTGAATATTTTGCGACCGCTGTCTTTCACCTTAGACTCTGGACTCTAGTTTATAGGTGATCAGAAATTATTTAGAAAATGGTGGCACTAAATATTTGAAGGATTGCTCTGAAATCAATTCAGTTTATTTCTATAGCGCCGATTCACAACAAAAGGTCATCTCAAGGCACTTCACAGTTCACAAGATCATCCAGTCAGATTGATTAGAATATTTCTATCTAAGGAAAACCAGTTGATTGCATCAACTTAATGATAATCCCTCAAAAACTGCAAAAGCATGCTTGTAGCGACAGTGGAGAGGAAAAACTCTCCTTTTTAACAGGAGAAACCTCCAGCAAGAACCAGGCTCAGTGTGAGCAGCCATCTGCTGAAGGCTGACTGGGGTTCAAGGAGACAGAAGCAGAGATACAACAGGCAGCTGTAAAAGGCGGCCCCATCCAGGAAACAGACAAGCTCAGAGCCAGCTCCCATCAGAGAGGATGAAGAGAGCACATCCAGCCAGTCACAGTCAGAGAAACAGGACTACACTGAAAAACAGGCCGATCTTCCCAGCATCTATAAACAAAGCGGTGTTGATGACGCAGCAGCATCAGCTGATATTTCTCTCCGGGATGGTGAGAAATCATATTTTATAAAAGATGCTAGATAAACAAATAAGAGATTAAAAACTACTAAACCCATTACAAGTGTATTAATGCATGATTATATCAATACTATGAGGAGCAATAATTGATTAAAGGTGTAGTGGATAATTTTTCCACAAATGAAAGTTGGAAACACCACTTTCTGAATAGCTGCATACATTCTGCACCATACCTTCTTCTCCAATCTCAGAAATAATCTGATTTTATCTCTCCTGAAGCCATTTCTTATTTGGTCTTATTTCTTTCTTCTGTTTGCTTTTTGCGACTCTCAGATGTTTTTTGAAGCATGCATTGAGAGCAGTGGAGCTACAATGAATTGCTGAAACCAGAGTGGAATGGATACAGAAACACTAGAAGTGAACATGTACATCAAGAACTCAAGCATCAGTGCTACAGTGACTGTCATGTGGGACAAAAAACAGAGAAGAGGATCCCACTGGAACTTGAAGCCAGAGGGAGATCGTCCACTGTACTTTTCAAAATAAAATACAGATTATTTGGAATAAAAATTGATTTTCTAGTTGATACAGTGTGATAGGTGGTTTTAGTCAGGGGTCAATGCCCCTGTAGAACTGGTCCTGCCTCCTGTACTGAAAACACAAACCAAAAACTTCTATCTAAATAGGGAAAATGTAATTCATTTGTGCATGTGAACAGACTTCAGGTGAAGGTTTTTCTCTCCTTTCAGGCTGGGAGCGCCGGGGAAAAGAGTTAGATCAGTTTCAGCGCATCAGTTTTAAAGGTGTTTGACAGAAGGCCGGGTTGCCCGCATCAGTTTTCCAGCAGTTGATTCGTCTCAAAGGCATCTGTGGTTTTGGTCTGCTTACATCATCACCATTTAGAGCTTATTTCTAGATTGTTTTTGCAGTGCAGCATATGGGTGGAGTAGAGCTCATGGATCAATGTGTTGCCATGCATCCTCACCAACACAGAAACAAACGCTTGTACATCAGACTGTTCTTTCACTTCCTCAATCTGATAAATGAAGGCCTGGCTCCTTTATAGAATGTCTTGAAATGAAGCCAAGATCTGCTGCATTCCAAGGAGCCAAGAGTTCGTACTCTTAACCACACAGGATCCCTGATGATACACAGCAGGGGTGACCAAGTTCTACTCCACCACCAGCAGTGTTTAAGCCTCACCCAGAAACCACCGGCCACAGTTAAAGGAAGCAAAAACCACCAACAGATGCAAAGATGCTGCTTGGTCAAGAAGAACCAAGTAGATCTGTCTTGTACCTTTGTGCCCTGGATGCTTTTGCAACTATCAGATAATAGTCTTAGAAATGAGCCAAGATGATTTGATTGGAAATAAGACACATGCATAGACCTAACACTTCAGACACATTTCTCATTTACACTTAAAAATGCCTTTTTAAAATAAACTGCACAGTATGTTTCCTTAATTTTTTTTTTTTATCTACTGCTGCACAGCTCAATATAAAATGTTGAAATGAGTTTGTTTTTCCCGATTGGACTTAAAAAGATATTTATATTCTGTTCAGACTAAGAGTTTAGAGGTAACTGGTGAAGTTTCCAGATGGAGATGATTTGAGGCTCCATGTCATCTGATGGTGCCGGTTCACAGGCATCCACCAGGACATCAGAACATTTTGCTTCCCTCTACCGACTAGCTTCATGCAAATACTGCTCATCATTCCAGTCCCTCCCCATACGAGGCCAAACAGTCATAATTCCTGCATTCATCACCTTGGAGTCTCTAAGTTGGATCATTTTAATGATACTTGGATCACTAAAATTCAGGAAGTTCCTGAATCAAAATCAAGGTTCTTGAATAGCTTAATGATCAAATAAAAGGTATATTAGATTCTCCAGTCACATAAATCCCCCCCCCCTCCCAGAATGAAGACATGAGGCAACATTAAGTGCAGAATAATTCATTGTCAAATAGCAGAAAACAATACAGCAGTCACACAGTACATACCAAGCAGTTTAAATATTGTACACTCAGCTTCCCAAATAATCCCATCCGTCCTGCTCAGATGCAGCATTACATGCACACTTTTGCCCCCCCCAAAAATAAACACAAACTCCATACAAATCGACACCCCATCTTAACCCAGAGACTAGAATCTCAGCCACACATGATCAGAAATCACTCCATGTTGTATTGCTTTCAGCGTACATGTTGCCGTTTTGTTAAAGCCTGAGGAGCGTGAGCCCCTCAACGGCACAAGCAGTTTAAAAAATATATATATATATAATTAAATAAAAGCTCCACCCGCCACATGCTTCTCTAAAACGTAGTATAATGTGCTGCTTCCCATCTACACGCTACCTGAACACACTCGATCACAGACGCAGCCGATATGGAAGACCATTCCTGCTGGACAGGAGAGAGATTTAAAAAAAAAATTTTTGGAAATCAGAATAAAAGATACATTTCTGCAGCCGGTCACTTCAAGTTCGTTCTTTACGTAACCTGGGATGTCAGATTGTCGACTTCTAAGCATTTGGCTTTCTTTGTCACTTTTTAAAGGGGCTAAAAAAAAGAATAAGTCAAACATTTGACACGTTAAATAAAATCTTTTGGTGATAAAGGTCTGCTGGTGTCTCCGGGCAGAAATGGGCTTCCAGGGTGTTTTACATCATAGCTTAAAGTGTCCAACTACAAAGAAAATTTAAAAAAATACGTGGTACAGGCTTCATTTACAGCAACATATTTCAACTCCTATGGGTAAAAAAAAAAAAAAAGGAAATCAATCTGCAGAAATTAATTTACATTCATTTGTAAATAGGACAGCATCTTGGATTTATTGTTGGAAAGTTTTCAGCCCTATGCTACTTAAAACAAATAAAAACAAAACTCATCCACTGCATTAGTTGGTGCATCATTAGGTTAGCTTCCTCGGAAACAAAAACAGGTGAAACTAAAAGACTCCCTGACGCTTCAGCACAATCGGACCTCAGCTAATTCCTGGGTTTCCTGAACGAACGCAGCCCCGCTGCGAGCGGCACGGCCTCGGGTTAAGACTCAGGTAGTGTTAGGGTCAGTCTGGATCCTAACACTACCTCTCTTTAGTTTTAGTCAATCAACTTATACTTTGGGTCAAAACTTCTTATTTTAAACTAAATGATTTTTAAAGTATTCTCAGCCCCAATTAGCCGTTTCTGAACTGATCAAACTGAAACCATTCTTACAAATCCTCCCAGCGAGTTCAGAGGTTCACATCTGAGCCCTATGCAGGTTTTATTAGTTCTTCGTCTGAAAAGCATCAGCTGGAAGGTTTCCTACGCGTACTGCGGCTTTCTAAGCCGTTTAATCTCCTAAACTAATTCAGTTCTCTACAAGCTGCTCTGGGATCTGTTGTCTTTGATAAAGAAATTTAAGAATTTAAGAAATATTCTTGGAATATTTTCAAAAATTTCTCTGTTTTGAGATTGCAAAAATTAGACTCACTCTAGGACTACAACATAAAAATAAAGCAATTTAAATGAAAGACGTTCTTATATTTATAGCAGCGCCTTCAACTTCCTGAAGATTTCAACTGCTGCCTGATTTAAACTATGTGTGAAATCCACCAAATTGTTAAAAGGTCGTCTTTGAAAATGGATTCTGGAGCATCATGAACTCCAAACACTTGAACCTAAACCGGATCAGACAGGCTGGAAGAGTGCAGAAGTTTCATCCCCATCGCCTCTGGTGCTGAAGGTCACATGCTTCATCACAAAATGTAACAAGACTTGTTCCACAAAATGCATAATCATCTGTTAAAGAGCAAATCGTGCAAATCTGGGCTCTAGAAAAAATACGAACTTGGAGTTAGAAAAAGTTCCAAGAGGAAGATCAGGCAGAGACGTCATTGAGTCTTTGGTGAGGTGATGTAGGAGTCCGAATCCCTGAAGAGCAGCTGGTTCACTCCAAGTGAAAATGCAATTATTTGAGCTGATAAAGTCCCCAGAACGCGTGAAGCAGAGAACGCTCTGGGCCACAAGAAGAGCCCTTGGTAGATCCAACAGAATGACGCTGGTACAGAGAGGGAATGTAAATGATGCTGGTTATCTGGAGACAAACGATACCATCCGATGGTGCAAAAATAAGAAAACCTGCTGATCCCAGTTCAGTCTGTGCTGTCAGAAAGTGAAGAGGTACCCTCAGAAGCTTTAAACAAAGTGAAGGCAGCGAGTTTGGAGGAAGGTTCCTATGGACAGCGACGATGAGGAAGAGCTGCGCCGTGGATCCGCTCTGATAACCGAGCGGACGTCTGTTTGGACACAGCAGCAGCTCGGACGCCTATGGGACAGTCACAAGGAGCTCATCTTTTTCCTGATTTCATGTAGGACGGGATGGCTCCTCGGGCCGTCAAACCCTCAAAACGTTTGTAGGTGTAGTTGATGAAGACCCAGTCCTTGTTCTTCAGATCCGTCTCGGTGTGATTGGACACTTGGGTGGCTGAAGAAAAGAAAAAGAAAAAGGAGGAATTAAATATTTTAATCTGAATAATCCTGGAGGTGGTAACCACAAAATGGCTTACTTGTTGGAGTGAGGATATCAGAGTCGGGGAACTCATCGAAGTTGGATGTGTCATCAATGCTTTTGATATTGATGGGAATGGCGGCGGGTCTTTCCCTGCAGGAACCAGGAGAGAGGTCAGGGAAATGGAACGGAGACGAGCTCCTTTATTCCAGCTTCAGAGTCAAACTGCTCACCTGATATGGTCGTAGTCCACGCCCTCAAAGAAAGGGTTGGACTTGATCTCCTCCACACTCGCAGCTCCAATCCTGTGCTCCTCCTCACAGCAGAACCTGCACAAAACAAATGAGGTTTATTACCGACATGTTTTTATGAGACATTTGGACAAATCATAGTAGAGGCTCTGTTCTCCTGCCTGAGGATGAGGTCTTTAGCCTTCTCTGATATTGGCACTTCTGGAGGGAAGGTGAGCGTCTCTCTCCAGTTCATCACCTTCCTGTAGGTCTCTTGAGGCGTCTCCGAGCAGAACGGAGGGTAACCTGGAGCAGCGAGGTTATCAAACCGTTTAGTCTCCATGTCCGATCCAAAAACCCACCAACAAGGTAAAGAAAGCAGAGACTGTTCCGACATTACCTATCAGCATCTCATACATTATCACACCAAGGCTCCACCAGTCACACAGTTTATTGTAGCCGTTCTGCATGAAGACCTCTGGAGCGATGTAGTCTGGGGTTCCCACTGTGGAAAAGGCCTGAGAGCAAAGAGACCATAATAGGAGGTATTAGCCCCGTTTACACCAAGGTAACTGTTGAGTGTAAACGCACAACGAGCTGGACCGCGCCAGAACAACCGAACCGCGCTAAACTGGTACTAGTTCACTGCCAGGGCTCGGTGCGGTTCAGTTCTGGCGTGCGTGAGTGAGCAGACAACGCCATCCCCTAACAGTCAGCCTCTGTTATCATGACCTTTCTGACATTCATAACAATAATAGCTTCTCTACCGTGCCACACGATTTTCAGTGATGACTCTGCTTAGCAGTCTGATGAACCTCAACTCCTGTCGTCATATCCCGTGTCCGTACGCTCCGATTAGACTATCGTTTGTCGCATCCGCTTCCCAAAAGTTTCCGACCGTCAAGTAAATTCACCAAAGACTGCCTTCTTCGCCTCGACTCTCCACAAACAACGAAATATAACAATTATAAATCCAAAATTCCTGAACGTTACAGGCGCCGCCATGTATGTTGTTTGCTTGTTTCCCACTAGAGAGCAGCAGCAGCACCTATTGATCGCCACTAGGAGGCGATGATCCGGTGGCTAGCGTGATGTGTAAATGGTCGTAAGGAAGCGAAGCTCCGCGACGGTTGACTGGATCCAAGCTCGGTCCGAATCCTCGGCACGGATCGGTTTTCACACGGTAGTGGAAATGGGACTATTGAATCCCTTTAGAGTAGAAAGCATTCAGTAATTTAAAAGCAGCATCATCCAGAGACTCTGTTTTAGCTGATCTAATGAAGCTTCAGCGAGACAAGAGATGCTCCAGCTGATTGCTTTCAGTGGTTCATCTGTGCCTTATTTTAATGATTTGCACTCTGCTTTACATGTGGAATAAATCGTTTCTCTGGCTGCAAAAGCTCTGCTCCATCTTGAGGGCTTATGCCTCAGAGTAAAGGAATCAAAACAATCGTTTTGACCTTTTGTGGCCTTCAGATTTTACTTTGACCAAGTGGGAACTTGGGTCTTCCTGACATACAGCACCTACTTACTACAAAGAAGCCCTTCAAAGCTTTAAGCCGGTGTCTGAAGGAATGAGAGAGACGACCAGTTTCACAGAGGCTCTACGTTAATATTAGTGGTGGGAACGCTGCAGAATCGACCGTGATAAAACTTTATATTTTAAAGCATGTTGCCATAGCAACACAGGCATGTTTGTCTAGACGTGGCACTGCCTGAAATAAGCCCTGGCTGTAGAAACTATATGTTGGAGCTTCGTATTGACTCAGATGTTAAGGGCTGCAACCAATGATTATTTTGCAAAATCGATTAATCCGTCAATTATTTTTTTCAATGAATCCATTTATAATCGTATAACAAAAGGTTCCTCAAAGAAGACTTAAATATTATATTATTTCTAAGTGAGGAGTTCTGGATGGAGCATATTGGTCGAAGTATTTTTTAATCTAAAATGCAAAATGTTTAGATATTTCTTTGTTATAATTTTGGTATGATTACTGCTCTAAGTGGGGGTCTCTGTCAGCTAAAAGCATGTTTAAGAGTCTCTACACTCCAGTTAAGGATTAATTGATTAAATTAAGTCTAGAGACTAATCTCACTGATAACTGTGCTTATTAATGCTGCAGTTTAAACAGTAAATGTGGATGAACCTAGAAATGAACTGGTTAAGGTCCCGTATAGATCAATCTTTTTTACTCCATGCTTGGTTTAATGAAAATCTGCAGTTTGTTAAATAGAGATTTACAGCCAGATTAAACTAAACACAATTAACCAACTCTGATGAGACGTGAGATTAAATTTAAAGACTACACACAATTTGTGCTTTGTTTCTTTTAAAGAAGATAAACCAGGTTTAATAAAAAGGTGTGCAGTCTTGTCATGACAGTCATCAGCTCAAAGTGCCACTTCCTGTAACATGTAACCAAAATGCAAATGAGGTGCAGCGAGAGTCGAGTTCAGACCTACCAGCTGCCTCCTGTTCCTCTTCCAGGTTTCTGCTTTCCTCTTAGAGTTCATATTCTGAAAGGCTGTTGGAAAAACACAGATAAGGATTTCTAACTTATTAAGCACCAGATAAAAACATCTTTAAAAGATTCCTCTTTGCTCTGCTGTTGGGCTCTCGAAAATGTTTAATTTGATAGTTATTCCTACAGCTGACTATAAAAATAGCTTTAAGAAAGTAAACAGAATCAGGAGTTTGTTTCAGAACCAGCAGTTGGACACAGAACACCGCAGCCTTATGCTGCGTTCACACCGGGGGCAGCAAAAGCAACAAAATCGCGTCTGCTGCTTCATTTTTTGCTGCTTGTACCAGTGGTCTGACATAGCGTCTGAAGCAGCTTTGCCGCTGCTCTGCTCGCGGTCAAAAGTGGGTCTGGCGCGCGTTGGGCGGGGCCTCACTATGGATGGATTTTGCCTTGCGGTTATATTTGCTGTGATCGGTGGGAATAAAGTAGCAATATGTTTTAAGTGAGAAGAAAATACACCTGAAAACTTCATCAGTGCAGTCAATTCATCCAGATTACAATCCTGCCTCCCAATATTATTTCTCTGTCGAACCGCTCAGACCCCCACATACCGGCTGATTACTCCGACAGAAATCGACCATCAGCAGCCTCTGGCTGGGTCGCCTCTTCGCGGCGACGGCTGGTAGGTGTTTTTCATCCCAAATAATCGTCTGCAGGCATCAGGATAGCCGAACATATTCTGCGACAGATGGCCTTATATTTTAAGTTAATTATGCGTTAATAAACTGTTTGAGAGGAGTGATCATAGTCTGTGTCATCGGCTGTGTCTCTCTCAGCCAGCTCCCAGATCAGCTTCTCTGATTGGTTGGCCATGGCGCGTCGAGCAGCAAAATTCAATTTTCCATCTCGAGCAGCAGCGTTCTGCGGCGCGTGCGTCAGATGCCAAAAGCGGCGCCCACGGCGGCGCTGCTTCAACTGTACTCAGGCAGCTGCGCTTGCTGCCAGCGGCGCCCATGCGGGCTTTACTGCGCCTTGGCTTGTAGCGTCAACCATTGACTTTGCATGTAAGCTTGCTGCTTCTGTCGCGCCAGCTGCCCCCGGTGTGAACGCAGCATTAGATCTGCACATTCAAACCAAAACTAGATGATCAGCATAGAAACCTCAGCTAGACGGCATCTAATGGAAGCTGCTTCCAGTCCCTTCACTCGATTCATGCAAGGGTCACTTCTAACAGCGACACCCATCTGCTGACGTTTGGTGGCTTGTAGAATTTTCACTACAAGCTTCACTTCAGGCCAGACAGAAAATCGTGTCGGACGAGGTCGTGGCGTTTAGCACTCCTTCAAAGTCATTGGTGATGATCACACCTGATACGGTTGCACAGGTCTGACTGAGATAGACTTCACGCAGGGCTCGATGTTAACCATCGCCCGAGATCTCCCGGGGCAAGTAGTTTTTCTTGTTGGGAGAGAACAAATTTCTGCATTTGCCCGCCGGACAAGTGCAATGATCAAAAAAATATTATTTATCACTCAAAATTACTTTAAAATCAACGACATTCGATGAAACCCAGAAGCGTTGCTGGCGCCGTTTTTGTTGTTTTGTACGCGCACATTCTCGCGTGATTTGATTTTCCGCCAGATGGCGTGATTTTTGTCCAGCTAGCGGTAATTTTTGATGTAGTTACCAAAGCGACAAACAAGCTAGAAGGCGCTATCGTAATGGCAGTCTTCTGTACAGTGATGCAGGTCATACATTAAAAATGTTCATTCAATTTTTTCTCTTTAGACAATGGAGAGGTGCATTTAAATGTTCTAGAGGCTAAACATGTTAGAATGGTGACCTGTTATGTTTTTATTATTATTGTCTTGTTGCTGCATTTGTTTTGTCAGGGAAAACTAATCCTGAGTCAGTTAAAAGTCAGAATTCTGAAATGATGTCAGACTGTGGGGAAACCCTGTATAAAAAACATGTATAATGATTCTCTAGAAAAGTCCCATTATATTAATAGATTATCTTGTATAAAAATACCGTGACTCTAAAATAAAAGTTATTCATTTGTGACATTGACTTCATCTTGTGATTTATCTTAGGGTTTTAAAGGTGTCAAGTTCTTTTTAGATTTTTAACATTACAATTTATATATTTTTCCAAGCACACAACAGTTTAAAGCAAAGGGATTTAGTTTGAAAATGTGCAGGAAAGATTGAAAGGCATGTTAACGATAATGTGGCTTGAGTTCATTATCTGACACTTGCATATACACCAGGAACCTGGAAACAAAATACTGAAGTACAAAAAACATTTAAAAGTAAGAAGAGGTATATTACAGGAACTATATTTATCAAACATTATACTGGGCGTAAAGGATGCTGACTTTCACATTTGGATTAGTTTTGGAGTCGCACATCGTTTACATACAGTAAGCGGGGCGAATCTCTTTCACCTCTTTATGAAGAAAAAGAAAAACTTGGATAAAGTTCCCAGACGTCTCTCTGAGAGTCACCTCTCTGCCTCAGTCAGAATAGAAACCGTCCCGCAGCGTTTATTGCTGTGTTTTTCTTTTCTTTAGACGTGGATCTCATTATGTTTTTAATATACAAACATTCTCTATCTGTTCTGGTTTTAGATGCTGCGCAGACTTGTTAACTGGGGCTGTGCTTTATAGAATCCGCCGATGTTTATTTTTTCATTTATTCTTTTTTTTTTTTACTTTTCGTAATATGTCCAAGTCAGATGTGGGAAATTGTTTGTGTATAGCAGAGACAGAAGTGGAAAGAATCTGCCCACCCTGCCTAGTCGGGGCCTCTCTATACGCAGTCATTGTGACATGGAAAAAAATCCTATCGACATTAAAGTCATACGCAACCTGTGATTTCAGGCCTTTAGGGGAACATCATCAGTGAAATATATAATGATGGTGAGAGACGAGAAAACAATCCTGATGTTCATTTATACAGACATGCTAATGAAGCAGCCATGCATTAAGGAGAGGAAGGTAAAGCTTATGTCACAGCTTCAAACAGGCCATCAGCTCCATCCTGCTTGAGCAATGCTGCCCAGTAACAAGTAAGCTAACGAGTTCTACGGGTTAGGCCAGTGGTTCCCAACCCTGTTCCTCAGGGACTCCTGTCCTGCAGAGCCCTCCTTTGAATCAGGTGTGCTGAAACATGCAGGGCCGGGGTCCCTAAGGACCACGGGTGTGAACCACTGGTGAGGCTAACATCAAACAGGCACAGGCTTCCCTGGTCCTTGGAAGCTGGCGTATTTTAGATTTTTCCCGCTGAACAAACCTGAATCTGATTAGCAGCTTTTGGCTGTGAACTGATGAGAGGCAAGCAGCATGCATGGAAGCAAGCGGCAGATGCATGCAGACGGCGGCGTCGGCGGCTGAATAAAAGAAAAATGGTGCCTGACTTTGCTTACTGAGGTCACTGGGCAGGCTGTGGTTCAAGTTCTTGTAGAAGTCTGTGCGGTGAGCCTTCTTTAGTCCTGTGCACAGGCCGAAGTCAGAGAGCTTCACGTGACCCTGAGACAAAAAAAAAAAATGTATTCATAAGGATGGTTGAAATCAAACAACAAATTCAGCAGCTGCTCTTTATGACGGTTCCATTATATCCCTGTCAGCATCATGCAGATAAAGTGTTTGCTGATGATTTACATACCATTCATTCCGACTCTGAATGCCTGAAATATTTCCAGCCATACCTGTCAGGTCATTCCAGAGGGCCTTGCCTGCAGACCTACAGGGTTAGGACCCTTCACTGATAACCTGCATAATGCGGCCTCCTGCACCATCAGGAATGGAAGTTTATTCCATTTTAATCGAAGCCTTCAGGAATAGCTTGCAGCAGGTATGCGCTGCCATATTTGCCGTATTAGAAGAAGACATATTTTTGCAAGGCTAGTGCTCACAAATATGCCTTTTTCCCCACTTAAAGACCAAGAAAACCGTGTTTTATCATCATTTTCGGGCGAGTTTCTTTTACTTATTCCAATATAATCTGTCTCTTACAGACGTATGCTTTAATGTGATTCCTGACGGAACTCAACCAAAAGTCAAATTTTATAACGTCATGCTGGGAAGATCAGCCGTTTTGACAATAAAAACGCTTTCAAGAAAATAAAACATTTAAACCGGTTTTTTGTGTCATCGGCTATTTTGGTCATGCATCTAGGTATTCAGTAATTCACTGTAAGAATTGATTTAATATGAAATCACACAGCCTCCATTGGCAAATCAATGCATACAAAAAGAATAAAAATTATATAATACTTGCAAACACACATAAGAGACGTCTTTATAAAACAACCGATTTAATTTTGTTTTGACATTTTCTTGCGCTTTTTAACCTTATCCAGTTCAACTGGAAAGAGATTATATATAAATCATTAAACACATGAATAGACGACAATATTTCTATTTTGAAATAAACAAATGTACTAGCTTTTATTTTATTTTGCTTTTACTTTGAAAGGCTCCGAACAAAAATTCCGGTTCTGATGGTGCAGGACACCTCACAGTGCAGGTCTGCAGATAGACTCTCGTGTGTAAAAATGGTTAAAACCTTCGAGAAGGTGAAACGTTCTCAGCTGGCTGCAGAGACAACCACCGAGTTTGCTTCAAAGTCAAACAGCTGCAGGGTGTTTGGTGTCTGTCTTTTTACAATAAAACTAAATTAATGATCTATTGATTACAATATTTCACTGGGGGCCGCGGCAGTGCGCCCAAGAGAGCAGCCGTTCGCCCATGCTGGAATGGCCAAGGTAGAAAAAGTTCAGGAAATCTCCTCCAGACATAGAGAATTATATTTGATGATGCAGAATTATAGACAACCTCTATTCACATAAAACTATGGCTGGACAAAAATCTTTAATCGCATAATTTGCCTGATTAATCGCGAATAATTGCATTGTATGTGCAAACTCAAAGCATGAAATTTTATGTGCATAAAGGGCAATTTTATTTCAATGTTCTGCCATATGAATGAAAGTGCAATAACATTTATTGTGCAAACTTTTAACATCAGCACTTTTTAGTAACATTTTGTGTGTAAAATATGGGGGTTGGGGATTACCAGCCAAGTCCTGCACGTTCAATACCAGTTTGAGCGTCCTGGGTCTCCGTTGTGTTCATTTTCAATCATCTGCGTCATTACATCCCTACTAAGCTAGCCACACGCCGCAAGCTGCAATGATTTGCGCCAAATAAATACCGCCCGAATCTGTCGATTCATCTTGTAGTGGTGGAGTCAAATGCAAGCGTAGATTCCCATCCAGTGGGTTGAGTTTGGTATTGATGGCGTGAAAAATAATATTTGGTAACTCCATTGAAATGATTCAAAACTAAATCAACACGAGCCAATTTTTAAAATGTAAGGAGTAGAAAGTACGAATATTTGTGTAAAAATGTAAGGTAAAGTAGAGAGTAAAGATATTTAAAAATAAGTAGTAAAAGTAAAGTAAAAATATCAGAAAAATCTGCTTGAGTACAGTAATGTAGTATTTGTACTTCAGTACTTCCCATCTCTGTCACATGTCTGCTTTTGGTTTTCAGCGATTAGATGAAAGCTTTTTCCTTTTCGGGTTTTGTGGTAGTCAGCCAGCTCTGCCTTCTTCTTCTGCTTGGAAAAGCCAGTGAGCTGACAGCCAGGTCCTTGGCGCATTATCGCTACCTACTGTTCCAGAGTCAAACTAATACAACGCAGCAGTTAGCAACAGGCTAACAAAATAAAAGCAACACGCATTAAGGCGCAAGGAAGTAAATATTGGCGTTAATAGTCTAAAGAATTGATGTGAAACTAACGCGTTAACTTGATTAAGACCACACAATATCCAACAGGAGATTTTATCTGAGACACTATCAATCTTTACTAAAGTTATGGTGAACAGAAGCTGTATATGGACCAAACTGCGGCCTTCTAGCCCGACTCACTCTGGCGTCCAGCAGCAGGTTGTCAGGTTTGATATCTCTGTGGATGAAGCCCAGCTGGTGGATGGAGTCGATGGCCAGCACCGTCTCGGCGATGTAGAACTGAGTGGCCTCTTCGGACAGAGTGTCCATCTTCATCAGTAGAGTCATCATGTCTCCTGCAGCAGACGGGACATCAGAACCAGCTTTAATCAACACTTAAGTCCCATTTACGCTACGCTTTTAAAAGAGTTACGAGATCGGTCCCAGCATGGTAACCGAGGTAACTGTTGAGTGTAAATGGTACGCACAGCTGAACCGGCACGCTGTCAGACACAACCGAACTGTGCTAAACTGGAACTAAGTTCATCAGGTAGAGCTCGGCGTGGTTCAGTTCAGGTTTGGTTCCTTTGTGATAATAAAGAGCGCGATGGGCCAGAGGCTGCGTTCTTCGCCTGACTCTCCACAAACAGCGAGGAAATATTACAATTTTAGCTTTAACTTTCTGGAATGATTACGTCGCCGCGCTTATGTTGATTTGTGATTGTTACACTCTAGAGAGCAGTACTACAGTAGATCATCACTAGAAGGCAAGAAACTTGTTTAGCGTGATGTGTAAGCAGTACTAAGGAACCAAGCTCGGTATGGTTAACAGATTTTCAGAGGGTATTGGAAATGGGGCATTAAAGAACCAATCAGATTCTGTTTGAAGGCGTCTTCTTTTAAATGTTGAGGTCAAAGTGAAAAAGATAATGTTTTAAATCATGTTATTTTTATATCAGGCCACTCCAATCTGTTCAGGTCTTTAAAAAGCACCGGTTGAAGCTGTAAAAATGAAACCTATGATTTCATTGTTTCATCTATAAAAAGCTTACTGCTCTGGTATTAGAACTTTACTCCTGCTTATTTAGCAATTTAAAAATGTATTTGTTCATTTGAAAATGACATATGCCTCTCTTTACACCTTTACATGCCTTATTTGGTTCTTGGGGGCCAGATAAGGCTTTAAGTTAAAAATGTTTTAGATAATTAAAGGTAGCTGTTATTAAAAAAAATATTTTTATTTTATAAACCGATTTTCTCCCAGTTGATAGAATAGATTAATATTTAGTAGAAATGCAGCAGGAACAGGTCAAAGAAGTCGTTTATGAGTCCTTCATTGGTTTTTCTGTTTATAATTGCAAAAGAAAAAAGCTTATCTTTCCTGTTATGTTTTTGTGATACTCGTTTTGTCAGAAAAATAGATGATCGGCCAAAACATGGTCAGCAAAATGGTTCTGGGTAAAAATGATCCCAAACAACTACGTAAAAACAAACCTTATTTGTCAGTGAACTTTATTTAAAGCACACAGCGATCTTTGTGACCTACGGAGTTGACACATAAGAGTTATTTCAATTGATTACTAATATACAGCGCTTAACACTATCAATGCTACGAGTGGGGCTCCCCTCTTGAAATACCGACTATGTAAGTTGAGAGAAGACGCACCGTCGTTGGTCAGGTCATGTGACCTGGAAGAACGTATTGCTTTATGGCCGCAGACTCCTATATATTCATGGAGCTAACACTTTTGCTCTACTATTTTTCAGCCGGCTCTACTACTGGTAATGGATGAGGAAAGACAAAACGTTTAAACCTTCTGAGGCTAAAAAGAGAAAACGTGAAAGGGATCCTGTGAGAGGAAAAACAAGACTCGATGTTGGAAAGGTGTTTGTTTGTTGGCGCAGGCTGAAAGAAGAAGCCAAATGTAAAACAGATTCTCTTTTCTCTGGTAAGCTAACACTTTGCTCCTGGTATACAGTAGGGGTGGAACGATTTACAAAATCCACGGTTCGGTTCGGTATATGTTGATTGTTACCCCGAAATCCTAGATCATTTCTGCATGTTTTGCTGCTTTGAATTGAATCATCTGGCATGCCCTCTATGATCTCCAAGGAACCCCTGGCGGGAGCGGTCGGGAGGAACCACAGCGGAGGCTGTAAAGCTTTGCTTTGTGCAAGCGGTCTGGAGGCGCCCAGCGGGGAAGCGGGCGCTGACAGAGTATGTGGGATTTGAGGGTTAGCATGACATGTTGGTCATGTTGCCGTTAGCATAAACAAAACATGTTGCACAATGCTGCGCACACTGTTGCACTTTTATCCACAGCGTTCTTTCGCCGTCATCATAGGTCACTCTAAATGCAAAGTGCTCCCATACAGCAGACCTATATAAAGTGCTGCTGGCGGCGCGTCTTCAACTCCTGTTCTTTCCCACTGCCACACCCACACAATTCTCCACAAACAACTGATTTTTTTTCTGCTACACCCGGCTTCACAGCTGCTTAGCCGGCTTCTTCTTCTTGTTTACTACTGGTGGTTGGCTTTTGGTGCGCGAAGTACCGCCACCTTCTGCTCTGGAGTGCAATGTCGATTCGCCTATGAGAAAAAGCGCAGCAGCGCATGAACTGAAGCAAAGCATAACACGGCGAACCCGAGACAGTCGAACCGAACAGTTCGGACGGTTTTCAAAACCGTTCCATCCCTAGTATACAGTCATATATATTTATTATTTTTAGGGCAGTTACAGGTCTAGCGCCCCTAGTGGCAAAAAGTTACATGGTGTGCCTTTAATGATAAGTCAAAATGACACAGAGCAAGTTAGGAAATAAAAAAAAAAAAAGGAAACCAATAAAACATTAAAGGCCTTGGTTTAGTTTTGTGACTGATGACCGTCTTCGTCATGACTTCTTCTTATTGGTTCTAAGGAGAACTTTTTTTGGAACAACATTAAACATGAAGAACTTCGACAAAGTTTTACCTCCGGGGAGAAACTCCATGATGAGGTAGAGGTTCATCTTATCCTGGAAGCTGTAGAACATTTTGACCACCCACAGACTGTCTGCTTCCACCAGGATGTCACGCTCAGCTCGGATATGACCCACCTGCAGACCAGGACAGCTTCACATGTGTCCCACACATGCAGGGAGCATAGCTCTGTTAGTGTGTGTGTGTGTGTGTGTGTACCTGCTCTTTCTCCAACATGTCAGCTTTACGGAGTATTTTCATGGCATAGACATGTCCGGTGTCTTTTTTCTGAACCAAGCGAACCTGGAATCAGAGCAACAATTCTCCTTAAACACACACAAAAAGTGTTGAATTTATAAAAGTAGTAAAACAGCTGGAAGCCAGATGAGCATCAGATCATAGTGACCTTTTTAAATGAAAACCTGACAGGACAATGAATCCACTGTGTGGACAGTCGTCACATTTAGCGACAGATTAAAACATTTTTTAAAGTTTATCTGATCTGGCAGTAAGTGTCCCAATGTTTATATCTGCTAATATCGTGCAGTCTGACTTGGCAGCATCGTTTTATTCAAGTAAAAAGCATAGTTTAAGATAAATAAACCTGATGTAATTGAATTCAGTGCATGATATCTGAGTTGAACAGGACAGATTTAGTTCTTATTTTGAAGTGAAATTCTCCCCTCTGAAGCACACTGATCAAGAATTCTCTGTAGCCCTTTCAGACCATGGGATCCACCTTTAGATAAATACCGACTAGGGCTGAAACAATTCATCGGATTAATTGACTATAGAATAATTGTTAACTAATTTGGTAATTGATTAATCATTAAACTGGAGTACAGACTTTAAAATATGCCTTTAGCTGACAGAGCAACAGTAATTATACCAAAATGGAACAAAAAAAAATTCCATTTAAGATAAAGAAAACGTTTCCATCTGGATACGCTCCATCTAGAAATCCTTAAATGAAAAAGTTTTATGCTACTTTCAGACCACAAGCAGCAGAAGCAGCCAGTTTACATGCAAAGTTAATGGCTGACCCGCATCAAGGTGCAGCAAAAGGTCCTGCAGCTGCGTCATGAGCATCTGAGCGCGCGTGATGCAAGAAGAGCAGCTGCTGGAGTTGGACAAATGTAACTTTTGCTGTTTGAAGCGCCGCATCAACCAATCAGAGAATCTGATCTGGGGGCTGGCAGGGGAGACAGACACAGCACTGCTGATGCAGAGCGCTATGATCACTCCTCTGAAACAGTTTATTAACGTCTAAATAAACTTAAAATGTCAAAGCATTTAGGCAAAATATGTTCGATTTTTATTACTCTGGTGCCTGCAGATTGGATTACGTCCAGGGAAAACTCCTTCCGCGGCGAACAGGCGACTGGGCCGGAGGCTGCTGTTAAACGGGATTCCCATAGACAGAGCACCGCCGTGTGCGGGGGTCTGAGCAGCTCCAACAGTGAAATAATATTTTAATACAGGATCTGGATGAACTGACTGCACAGACAATGTTTCAGGTGGACTTTCTCATTTAAAAACATATTAAAACTACTTTTTAGCCACATATAACAGCAAATATCGCTCATTCTTCTTCTGCTGCCTGCGGTCTGAACGTAGCATTAGTTTCACCTGTTTTAATCTTTGGAACTTCTGGCTATCCAATTATTAACGGATTAATCATTAAAAAAAAATCATAGACAGTTTAATCAATTGCAAACTAATCATTATTTGAGCCCTAATGCTGACATTTCACTGAAAGCTTTAATGTAGGATTCAGAACAAAAATCTATGCAAAGCAAAGACAGCAGCTGCAGCCGAGCCCGACTGATCTGAAACATGTCTGCTCAGCAGGATTCAGTGCAGACGACAAACGTTCTCAACATTTACAGCAGTGAAGGGATTTTAACAGCGATTTGGATCCAAGGAGGGAACCACGAAACCTGAACAGGTTTACATGAACTGCATGTGACAAACTGAAACCCTTCAGTTCTGCTCATCAGCCTCAGGCATCGTTCACACAGCAGCCCCAAGTGAACCAAATCCGATTTTTTCCCCACATGCGCCCTGTATCTGTTCTTTTTATGACAGTCTGAACAACATAGATCCGATTTTTTCCAATGCAACCCAGGTCACTTGGCCCTGAATCCGAAACGCATCTGATCTTTTCAAATGCGACGTGTGTCTGAACAGCCAGGTCGCATTCGTCCGACCTGAACGCCATTAGTAGCCGACATAGGTCACTATTCTGCGTCTTGCTACGCAGAAGCAGCAAGAAAAACAACAACCATGGCATAAGATAATGTGGAGAGTATTTATGTTTAATCTGATCTTGAAAAGATTGAGTTTTAAAGGTAGGGAAAGATCGCTTGATGCTCTCCCTCACTACCATCCATGTTTACTTCCATAAACACAGAGCACGCTTAAGGGCTGGTTATCCTCCCGCAGCAGTGTGTCGCAGTGAGCGTGTCACAGATATTTTTGATTTATGCCCAATATTGAAGCACGGTCTGCGCTATGCTATGTTATTCCACGCCACAACCCAAGATGGACAATCACCACCTAGCCTTGGGTCTTGATACAGCCGAGGTGGTGACGAAGTGGGGGCAAATTTGTGCGACAACAGAGGGACATGAGGGCCAAAAAGAGCGGGGATCCAGGAGGAAAAGGGTCCCAGCGTTCTCACGCGCACCTCGCTGTTCTAGCTGGTCCAACTTCATGAGTCGTTTTCCACAATGGCGGTCATACAAACAAAGCAAGCAGGTAAGGTACCAAACAGGAAATATACGCATAGTGTAGAGCGGATGTTTTACCAATCAGAGGCCTCCTGTCTGCCTCCTGCACAGTCTGCAGTCACCTACATTTTTGGAGAGGTGCAGCAGAGTGTCTGCGGCAGGCGCGGGAGCACATTAGCATTGACTACGACGCACACGCAGACGACCTGTTTTCTGAGTAGAAATCAGCCTTTACTTGTGACATCATTGCGTCCTCTACTGCGCATGCGGGACACTTAAGCTATATGAATGCAGTTCACACAGGAGATCACATACAAGTCGCATACAACTGGAAATGTGAACGGCAACACAAAAATCGGAATTGAGCATTAAGGCCTGCAGTGTGAACGTAGCCTCAGTGATTACATGCTGGTTTGCTCATTGTGGGACCTTTCTAGTAAATATTAGCTAGTCTTTGAATCCCTGTCAGGGACTCCATCCCTGTAGTGTTTACCTCTCCAAAGGCTCCTCTGCCAATCACCTTCAAGGACTCAAAGTCCTCCAGGCCCAGCCGTGTGCGTTTTAAACGCAGAAACTCTGTTTCCTTCCGTGCATGCTCAGAACGCCGAATACGTTTCTGAAAAACAAGAGAAGCATTTCTAGAAAGGTTACATTCATGCAGTTACTGGCACGCTGAGTTCAAGGTCACTGTGGAACTTTAACAACAGCTTAAAGGGGAACTTCTTTTTTTTACATTGGGCCCTTGATTTTATGTTATTACATCATGTTCTACTCACCCATATAAGTTTTGTGTCATTTGGAGCCGTTCTGAAGATATTCACCGACATGTTATGAATGCTGGCGTACCATAAAGTATAAATTATGAACAGTTTAGTTTTGTGCCTTCAACTCGTTGCCCATAGGAAGGCGTTTCCTGGATATAACCCTGACGGAATATCTTCAGAACGGCTCCAAATGACGCAAAAACTCATATGGGTGAGTAGAACATGATGTAAAAATGTAAAATCAAGGGCCCAATAAAAAACAAAAAAAACGAATTTCCCCTTTAAATTTAACTGGACCCCAGGAATCAAACTAAACAACAAAACCAACACTATAATCCTAAAGTTGCCCACTGCCATCTTTTCAAGATTCAGTCACTGATCAATCAGCTCAAAGAATCACTGACTGTGCATCGAGCCAAGCTCTGTTGTAGGACCTCACCTCTTCATCAGCCAGACCCTCCTGATCCATCACCTTCTCCAACTTTTGCTGTCTGCAGAGAAAATACATTCAATTGTAATCAGTGTTGGTGAAAAGAGCCCTGGCTAAAATGAAATCCTCGTCTGTCTAAAGTTGCATTAAAACCAGAAGAAAGTTGTCTTCAGTTTATTGGTTTTAAGCTTCAGTGGATAAATCCATCCGGTCTCATTGGGTCCCACAATTAACTTTAAAAATCTCATCCTTTTTGAAACCAAACTAAACTACAGAAAGTAAATAGAAAGTTAACAGTTCATCTGCAACAGGAAAACATTTCTGATCCCAGTAATCATGTTCTGTAGGAACCAATCCCTGATAAGGAGCATTTTTTATGTCTTTGTTTCATCATTAACGCCCTGCCCCTTTAAAGCAACACTGTGCAACATTTAGACAGATAAAGATATTTCAGAGAAGTTATAAAATGTCTCAGCATCATCATCATAACCCCTCCTCCATCCCCTCTAGCTGATGTAGCCATTAGGTTCATACATGGCTGAAGGTCCTTAAACTCTTAAAACCATAAGTGGGGGTAATAACTCAGAATGCATAAAATTCCACCGGTAACATTTTTACCAGCAGGTGGAGCCATTGCGCGCAGCTCCAAGCTAACACCAAACGTTTCATACCCCACAGCTCTGGAACTCTTTGGCTAGAGTTCTGAAATTTTCTGCATTTGTGGTTGACATGATGTAGAACAAATATAATACAATAAAACCTGCTTTTACCTCAAGAATATCTTTATTACTGCTGTTCAAAAAATACCTATCATTTCAGAGAATAAACCTCAACTTTGAGTCATGTTTAAACTGATGCAGGTTAGTCTGTGTTCTAGTCACCAAATTTTAATTTATATATTAGGAAACTAGAGGGTGCTAGCTTTCAAATAATGTATTTCACATGTAATTTGGGCTTACAGTTCCTAAGTTATTTGCTTTTCCATTTGGGTATGTGAAATATGCGAGGATTACCCAAAATGAGGTGGATGTTAAGAGGTTAAATTTTCCCCTTCAGACAGACACCTCTGCGCTCTAAAATGCATTAAAGTCAGCCCATTGGAAATCCTTCATATATGGCGAGCAGATGGACAGTAACGTTTCTCAGGAACAAGTTACCGTCCATGCGGTAAGACAGCAGCAGCCTGAGGAAGCGGCTAATAAGCGCATCTGCAGGAGCTTCACCTGCACTATTTGTTGAGTATATATGCGTAAACACTGATATTGTCTGAGAAGCCCAGTCTCTTGGTCATCATCCCAAAGGTTATGCTCCGTTGAAGTCAGGACTGTGCAGAAAGGTCAGGCTCACCCACGTTACACCGCCTCATCCATGTTTTTACAGACCTTGCTCTGTGCAGCCATGTTGGAAGAGGCCTTCTAAAAACTGTTACCACATAGTTGGGAACATCGAGTTGTTAAAAAACTTCATGCTGAACATTTACTGGAAGTAAAAGTGTCAGGCCAGCTTCTGAAAACACAACATATCCCCCCGCCCCTCCACAACGAACACAATCAAAGGAAGACTTTTCTCCTGGTTACCAGCAAACCCAGACTAATTTATTGGATTGCCAAATAGGGAAGCGTGATTCATTTCTAGAGGATCGGCTCTACAGTTCTAGAGCCCAGAGGTGGAGAGCATTACATCCCTGCATCCCGTGCTTTGCTCCTTTCATTGTGTGGCTTGGAAACCCATTCCCTGAAGCTCTGTTCATGCTAATCTGAAGCCCATGTTGGAAGTTCTATAGCAGTCGACTCTGCAGAAAGTTGGAGATCTCTGTGCACTATGGGCCTCAGCATCTACTGAGCTCTGTTTATTTGGTTTACCTCTTCATGGCCAAGTTAAATATAGGGATGGGGATCGAAACCCGGTTCCATCAAGGACCCGGTTCCACTTTTTCCAAAACCCGAAAATCAATAACGTTTGGGCTTATCGATACCACTATCGAAGTCTGGTCGTTTTTTTTTTTTTCTCCCGGAGGTCCTGTAACATAATTGTGTGTCCCTCGAGTCGCGACACAGCATTTAAATCTAATCAATCCAATCACTGCAGCATGTCCACCAATGTTTTGGAATGAAATTGTAAGCAAACAGATATTAAAAAGTAAAACAAGTAAAGTCTGGCACTTAACTTTGCTCGCGACTTCGAGAATGGCTGAACGGAAAAGACTCACTCCTCCTCCTGCTGCTGCCCCTCACCAAGCACCACAGTCGGGCCCGTCTTAATCATCCACTCAGAGTACCACTGGTAAGCGCGCACACACAGACTTTGTAGCTTGTCCGGTCAGTTAAAAATAGTAATTGTGAAATCCGTGTTGTAATCAGAAGCATACAAGCTAGTTAGCTTGAAAAGTAAATAAAGTTTCAGACGTGCTGCGTGATGATGTGTTCAGATTGGCTCAGTAAAACGACAATTAGGTTATCATGATGCGTTCAAGTGTAACGTAAAGAAAACGGGAAATTTTGTTTTTGGCGAGAAACATGAGTAATACAGTTGTATATTTGCTCTATATATATAATTAAACTACTGATGCCAACATTTATTAAAAATTACATTTAATTTAAAATACAATTATTTATTTGTTAAATATTTTCCTAATCACTAAAAACATGATGAAAAGTGACAGTAGACAATACATTAACCAACAATTGTGAAAATATATTCTAGTTAGTTTTATGTCATTTCGAAGTGGCCTATTACATTAGCCATGTTTATTGAAGGCTAGAAACGTTTTTGTTATGCTCACTTGTTAAGCAATAAAAGCAATACCAGTTCTGTTAAAAAAATTTTGTTGCATCGTCTTTCCACCAAATAACTGAAAAGTATCGATAGTGGTATCGATAAAGACTCGGATCGATAAGGAGTATCGATAAAGGTATCGATATCAATAAATATTAACGATCCCCATCCCTAGTTAAATATCCCAACCACAAATATTTAGAGGGGAGGACATTACACAGCTGGTTTTACTGCACAGGTGGACACCTATCTCACTGGAATTCCCTGAGATCCTAATGTTTGGACAAACAATCTGCATGCCTAGGTGCTTGGATGGGTGAGCAAATACTTTGGATAATATAATGCAACTAAAGGTGGGGCATTAGAAAATAAAATTTAGGTAAAATAGGTGGTTTGGATGCACAATTCTAGCATTTTTGGCTGCAGAACAAGCCTGAAACCATCAGCCGTCCAACACAACGCTTTACAGTTTGTTTAAAGGTCTGTTTGTTTTTTCCACAGAGGTTTGGAGTTTGAGTTTTTCCACTGAGCTTTGGTTAAATAATAGCCTCAACTTACAAGGTCGGGAATGAGATTGGTGACTGAGGATCTGCCCTCTGTCAATTATTAAAGAAAAACTGCCAAAAAGCTCAAATAAAACAGCATTTTAATAATCAAATAATAGAATAAATGATCAACAAGTTTTAAAAGCTGTTTTAGTGATCTATTAGAGCTTCTCTGCCATGTGAACTTACAACCTGGAAAAGGCTTGCTTACATTTAGGACAGGAAAAAGCACTGCTACAACTTTAAAAACACCAACATTAACTTAAACTATTTTAACATCAAAACATCTCAGTAGGTAAAACTGTCAGCTCACAGGAAGAAAACACCAAATGTTAAAAAGTGTAATTTCCCCAATGATCTAAGCTTTGTTAATTAAGAAAAAAATTCCTTGCAGCTCTTACAGACGAAAACCAAACAGGATTGAGAAAAGTGCACTGATGTAACCTGTCACAACAGGAAACAGCCCTGCCCTAACTTCATCATGACATAGCCCACATCCTGATGAAACATGTTCCTTCTTTCAACTTCATTAAAAAAAGAAAAACTGTCAAACTAAACAAGAAATGCTCGACTGCTGATACATGCATCGTTTGCGGAGCTAAAAGGCCTGATTCTTACCTCATCTCTCGCTCCTCATGCTGAGCGATCAGATTACTGTAGAAGTTCTCCAAGGTCACTTTAGCCATGGTGACCCGTTCCTTGGTGTGGTTACTCATAGAGGCACACGAGCTCGGCCCGGTCATCGCCATACTTTGCCTGGGAAGATAGGATCGTTTGAGTGACCAAAACAACGTGGAACAAAACAGAAACAGGATATCTACAGTCATGGCCAAAAGTATTGAGAATTACACAAATATTATATTTTCACATGATCTGCTGCCCTCTGGTTTTCATGTATAGATGTTGTCATCACATACAGAAACACAATTGCAATCATATTATGAGTAACAAAAGTTTTTATTGACAGAATGAGTTAATGCAGCAAGTCAATATTTGCAGTGTTGACCCCTCTTCTTCAGGACCTCTGCAATTCTCCCTGGCATGATCTCAATCAACTTCTGGACCAAATCCTGACTGATAGCAGTCCGTTCTTGCACAATCAATGCTTGCATTTTGTCAGAATTCCTAGGTTTTCGTTTGTCCACAACGTCTCTTGATGATTGACCACATGTTTTCAATGGGATTAAGATCAGGGGAGTTTCCAGGCCATGGACCCAAAATCTCTATGTTTTGTTCCCTGAGCCAGTTAGATATCACCTTTGATTTATGGCAAGGTGCTCCATCATGCTGGAAAAGGCATTGTTCATCACCAAACTGCTCTTGGACGGTTGGGAGAAGTTGCTCTCAGAGGACATTCTGGTACCATTCTTTATTCATGGCTGTGTTTTTAGGTCAGACTGTGAGAGAGCTGACTCCCTTGGCTGAGAAGCAACCCCACACATGAATAGTTTCAGGATGCTTTACAGTTGGCATGAGACCAGACTGGTGGTAGCGCTCACCTCGTCTTCTCTGAACAAGCTGTTTTCCAGATGTCCCAAACAATCGGAAAGGGGATTGATCAGAGAAAATGACTTTACGCCAGTCCTCTCAGCAGTCCACCTCCCTGTACCTTTTGCAGAATATCCAGTCTGTCCCTGATGTTTTTCCTGGAGAGTAGTGGCTTCTTTGCTGCCCTCCTTGAGACCAGGCTCTTGCTCCAAGAGTCTCCGCCTCACAGTGCCTGCAGATGCACTCACACCTGCCTGCTGCCATTCCTGAGCAAGCTCTGGCAATCGCTGGTAGCCTCATCCTGCAGCTGAAACTTACTTTAAAGAGACACTTGCTGGTCTCTTCTTGGCCCTGGAACCTTGCCTTACATGGAACCTCTCCTTTTTGAAGTTCTCTTGATGATCTGCGATAGATTGTTGGACTGAGGGAGCAAATCTTTCTAGCTGTGATTCTCTCTGTCCTGTTAGGCCATTTTTGTGCGAGATGCAGTGATGACTGCACGCGTTTCTTTAGAGATAACCATGGTTCACTAGAAGAGAAACAATGATGCTTTCAAGCAAACTTCCTCTTTTTTAAAAGTGTCCAGTGATTTCATTCTTACTTAATCATGACAGATTGATCTCCAGCCCACTGTCCTCATCACCACCCACACCTGTGTTAATGAAGCAATCACTGAAACCATGTTGGCTGAGGTCCCTTCCAAGGCAGGGCTGCAATTATGCTGAAATGTGTTTTTGGTGGTTAACGTTCATTCACAGAGTATATGCAAATTGCCGTTATAAAAAACTGGAAGGAGTAGAGCTTTGTAAATATTAACATCTGAATCATTCTCAAAACTTTTGGCCATGACTGTAGTATAGAAGGCTTCATGATTATTGTGATCGGTTTATTTTCATAACGACGTTGTCTAAAAACGTATTTATCATGTACTGTGCATTTAAATAACAGTTATTACACAAAGCAATAATATTCAACAGGTGGTTAATTTAAATCTAAGGCCTTAGGTCACATTACAACACAGAGCTGTTTGTCATTTAATACAGTGTTAAAATGCACATTTAGGGGACATCTATTTCACTGTTCTACATAATTGAAAATTAAACTTCAATTGCTTTATAAAGTTTAAATCTAAATACATTTTTATTTTCTTTGAAAACAATGGATCCAATAGAATCCCTACTTTATTTTATCATTCTGCTTTATTCTCTCTCTATTCTCCAGAATCTGTTAGTTCAATCTCTAACGTTCTGCTCTATCTGCTTTTTGCTCATATTAGCTTTACATTTCAGCTGTTCTGTTTGGCTGTGACTCCATCCTGTTTTCCAGTGTAGTCCTGTTTCTCTGACTGTGACTGATTGGATGTGCTCTCTTCATCCTCTGACATGGGGAGCTGGCTCGGAGCTTGCGTCTGCCTGGCTGTGTGTGTTTTGGGACGGGGCCGCCTTTTACAGCTGCTTTTTGTATGCCTGCTTCCGTCTCCTTGAACCCCAGTCTGCCTCAGCAAATGGCCGCTCACACTGAGCCTGGTTCTGCTGGAGGTTTCTTCCTGTTAAAAAGGAAGTTTTCCTCTCCACTGTTAAGCTACAAGCATGCTTAGTGTGAGGGATTGCTGAAGAGTCAATGAGTCGATGCAATCAACTGGTTTTCCTTAGACAACTTTGAATCAATGAGACAACTTTGAATCAATCTAACTGGATGATCTGGTGAATTGAAAAGTGTATTGAGATTACATGTGATGTGAATTGGAGCTATAGAAATAAACTGAATTGAATTGGATATCATAGGGCCAAGAAAAAAAGTAAAATATCTTAAACTAATCTGCCTTTAGTTTTATAAGAGTAAGGCAAGAGAAGTTTTAAGGTTTTTTTTTTCTTCAGTTAGATGGTAAATGAAACAGTGGAGGAGATGGTTTAGCATTATAGAGAAACTATTAGGACATTTAGGAAGGTTACCACGAGGAACAACTAAATTGATAGTTAATAATAGTTAATAACCTGAAAAATCCAACATCTATGAAGGTCAGAACATTTTTACATGGGAGGAGATTTAAACAGATAAGAAGTTTAAAACATCAAACAGTCTAACTAGTATTATAAACTAGGGACTGTGAAAAAGACAAAATGGTAGCTTGCTATAGAGTCAGCGATATATCAATATCCAACATTGATTTGTACAGGAATTGCTGTTATCTTCAGCCCGAAGAGATAAAACTGTTTAACAAAAACAGCAGCATGGCGATCAACTACTGTAATAAAAAAGCAACATAAAATAATTTAAAACAGGCGGATCGTTGGCCTTTACCTTTTAGGAAAACCGGATCTGAATTTTTAAAAACACCCAGAATCGGTACCGGGAATGTTATTATGGCGTTTTAGGCTTACTATAAAACTACTTTTCTACTTTAATTTAAAGAGCAATCGCTAAATTAAGCATTATTATTCCATCCACCAACTAAAACAAACAAAAACAAAGACTGAGTCCAGCTCGGACCTAAAGGAGGAAACACCAGAAGTGAGCCAGACAGTCGGAACAACACGGAGCTAGTTTCGGTAGCAACGGAATGATACGCACCAAAAATCACTTAGCAAGTTAGTTGGTTATCCTGGATTTTAGGTATCAGTTCAAACCACCATTTGACGTCATTCGGCACCTTTTAACCTACTCCTCGATCATAAATTGGTCTCTTCACCAACTTCCAGGTTCACAAATTACCCTATTTACCTGCTAACATCACTTTAGCTAGCTAGTTAGCTTTTAAAGTTCCAGTCTGCAACAAGTTTTCCATCAAGGGTAACTACGCTTCCGGGAAAGGAATTCAATTTAAAATAATAAAACGGAAGTCCAATATTTAGACTTTTATTTTGAAATCCTGAAACGGAACTTCTGCTTTCATTTCAGCTAGCTGCAAGAGCTGAAGTTCTTTAGGCAAACAGCTAAGTGAAAGTTAGCTAGTAAACGTTAGCTAGTTAGTCAAAAGCCAAACATGACACAGGAAAGCAGTAGAGTTTTACTTTATTTAGACAGTGAACGCGTGTTGAAGTCCGGGAAACTGACACAAACCGCCTCAATAGAGTATCTACGTGGTCAGTCTTTGTTCGCTTACCTTGATCGAAGGTGCGGTAGCTGCTCGGGCTCTTGTTCTGCTAATGATGGGGGCGGTGATCGCCCTGTCTTTGAACTCAGTAGGACACCTAGCGGCTCCAACCTGTCCTCACATGTTCAGACCTTCAGCCAACCAAACAGGTTACAGAACAAAGGACAGATGCTTCCAAAAAGTAAAATCAGTTCAGTAAATAACTTTAACTCTGCTGCATCACATGTTTGATAATTGTTTTAGATACTTAGTTCATTTATCATACCATGCAAAATATTTAAACAAATAAATGCCCTTTTTTTTTTCCAAAAACGCATAAAAACGTATCACTTTATTATCATTAGATTCCAGATTTTAATCAAACTGAACAGCTTTATATGGAGCACCAACACTAACATGATTAAAAATAAGTACAGAAATAAATTCATGCTCAATAAATACAATTAAAAATGTTAAATATAATACATTTATTAATATATTTCAATATGCTCATTTTATTTATTCACCTTTATAATAGTCACCCTATTTGTTTAATGTCATATTTTTCAGCTTTAATATTTAATTTTTATACAAATTTATTTCTGTGTAGCAGTATTTTTGCCCTTAAAATAAAACAGATATTACACATTTAATAATGCCTTTTGCACCATGTTTTTTCTCACACACTGTTTACATTCTATCACTGCTGCATTTTATGAATGGGAAATGTTCATTTCACTGCTAAGCTGCTGCTCATTTACTGTGTGAAAGCTGTATAAATTAAATTTCGTTTTGTATACACATGTGTGTATGGCAAGTTGTCATTCTTTCATGCTCAAAACTTGGTAAACCGATTATTTCAAGAAAAAAAATGACTTCCATATATCTAATTTTTGCAGTGTAGCGCTGGTGGCTTCCAAGAAGTGGATGTGGTTATTACCCCACTGCACAAACATGGCCTATTTTTAAGAAAATAATACATTCTTCTTTCAATTGATATAACAGATATTTTCAAAAAATAAATAAATAAAAAATAGGTGAATAAAAGAAGTTTTTAATGATGTTTAAATAGGTCCACCACTATGTTGTGGAGCTGGTTACCAGAGTTTATTGCTGTCACAGGCATGGAGCAGCTCTACACTGGTAGGGGGTTTTCATGATAACAGAAGGTTTCAAAACCTATTTGACTGAATTACTAAAAGACAAAAACATGAATATTTTAATGAAAATTAAAAGTAAGATTAACAGGAAAAACTGGAGCAAAGTTATTTCGAGACGAATTTTCTATTATTAAATAGTTCTTTAATGACTAGGTTTCTGCAAAGGAAATAAAGCACAAACAAAAACTATTAATTCTGCCAATATTCTATATTTTCAAAAATGGTTAAATTCTGCCATTAGGTGACCTGCTTTATCTGCAGGTTGTTTACCTGATTTACAGCATAATATCCAACAATCTATTAATCAGTTCAGATAAATATAGATCTATACAAATTGTGAACAATGAATTTAAAAGAGGCTAAATGTAGTTGATTTAATGCGATGCTCTGTAATTAGCAGAGCAACGTGACTAGATTCGATCTTTTCTGAGCAGCTTTTGATTGTCTACCCTTTAAGCATAATTTTTCAAATATTTTTTCATGACTGAAGTTTAAGCTTGGATTTACATCACTGTATATTTCAATACATTGCCTGAATTTATTTATTTAATTTTTTGCTTTGAATAGAAAAGCGTAGTTTAAGCGACAAATTAAAAGAAACTAATAATGATAAATGTCAGTTTGAAGTAGCCCTGTGTAGAAGTGGTGATCCATCCCAGCTTAGTGACGCCATCTTCAAACAGCTGAACAGGCCAAAGAGCTGGAGAGTGATGGAAGATCAACTTTATAACATTTTTGGGTTGATTGCAAACATAATGCAGGTAAAACTCATATCCTAAACTAGATTTTAAACATTGTGATTAGGATTAGTATTACTATTAAGAACCTACAAACACTTTCTTTCAAAGCTTTTTTTTTTTAAATCATGTCTTTCAGAAACACCCACTGCTATGGCGAAGTCTTTGATCAAATAAAAAGCTCCAGGACCCAAAACTGAAAACAAATTGTGTCATTTCCAGGCTCACCACTAGAGGGCGTCTGTAGACCATGGAGATGAGCGAGTTTTCAACTGTTTGAAATTTCTACTTGGAAGTTTAAAACTCTTTTCAATTTAGTTCAAAACCAAATCTTACTTTTAAGTTGAATTTATTGGTTTAAGATATAGTATTCAGATAACTTTAAATGATAAAAAAAAACTTAAAATTTTTCCTAAACAAATTACATTTTTTGTGATGCATTATATTTAAAGTAAAAGTCTGGTCATATTCCAGAATACAAACTTGCGAAAGTACTTTAAATATATAAATTACAATACCTCATTAGTTCCATTCAGTAAATAATCAGTGTTTTTAATTAGCGATAGAGTACTGTATGAATATGACGCCTTTTACTGGAGGCATCCATGTTTTGTCAAAGCAACACTACTACCACCTACTGGTTAGTGGCGTCACGATTAGCGGTTTGTCGGCTGATCTAGTCCGGAAATTGTACTGTATTCACTGGTGTTTGTCCCAGCGCCAGTTATCCAAGTCATCTTGAAAACATTCTTCTTCCAAATGTTGGCTACACATATTCACGGGTTTACTCACCGGCCAGAAGTTGGAGTAGCGAAAATCCTCCCTCTTCAGGTTGGCGATCCAACGGCGAACCCGTCCGTTGAAAGAACCCGATGTATTCAGCATCCAGCTGCCATGCGCGTGGGCATTGTCAGTTTCACTCATAGCTCTGGTGAATTTCAATGGTGAAGTCCTCTGGAAATCTTCAATAATTGTTGTTGATTACAGATAATGTCTAGTAGTTCCCATTGATTTAGCTTACGCGCGGGGAGAATGGCGCTAGGCTTACCGCACCGTGAGTGTGTACATTTTAACAACTTTTACCATAATACACCTTGAAAAGCTATTTTTGGTTTGTAAAAGTTGCAGATGAAGAATGTTGCTGTATGATTTTTTCTACAAACACTGGCTGCTGAGAAATCAACCTATTTCCACTCAAATTAAACCCGGCAACGCACATCCACCCCAGGGTCCCTGGTGTGGTTCATGTGGAGATGTTTGTAGAATAAAAGTGACCAAAAACAGCCGATCCATGTTTTATTTCATCTGATTTTTTTAATTGGAAGGAATTTTAGAAACATTTTCATTTATACACGCTGAAGAATTCAGTTTTTACATAAAATTTGAGACTCTATACAGTAACAACAGTGAAAGTAAACATTGGATGCATCCTAAAACTAAACTCCTCAAGCATTAAAATCACATCAGAAGGTCCATGGACTGAATTAAATCTATATAAGAAATGATTTTCCTGTTCGTTAGCGTCCAAAAGGAGGCCACAGTCTAAAATTCACCTCACTGTCAGAAGTTTCCCATACGCCAGTGTTTGACACTGTGAGTAGCAGCACCACGGTCATACAGTAATTCACACTTTGACAAATAATTATATTAAACCAAACTTAAAAATAATTAAAAAAACACAGTGCAATATTCACATCTTTTCCTATCTACGCTCCTACTATTTATAGATATATTTACACCCAGAGTCCCAAAGTGTCAGCTAGTGTTTCTTCGATTTCTCGCTTTTCTTCTGATATTCGGCGATCTTTCTGTGAAATATTCCTGCAAAACAAAAGAACAGATTTGGTTGGTGTGAAGAGAGCAAAAAGGGCTGCTAAAGCCAGGAGGGGGTTGACCAATAGGCAATACTAGGCAGTTGCCATAAACCTCTGTCTACATGTATGGTTAATACTGATTTGTGCACATTAGTTATTAATTATTTCACTAAAATGTCATCAGAACACTTCTAATATTCAGTGTCCATATTGGATCAGTCCATTTGCTGCACATGTTTTAGAAAGGTCCAAACAGACGGCAGCAAACCATTTGAAAACAAAAGCAGTGCTGAAGAGCAGTGTTGCCAACCTTGTGCACTTCTGTGCTATATTTAGCAAATTTTCAGACCCCTCAAGCATTTTAATTTAAAAAGTGCCTAAAGCCAAATCTTTTTCTGCTGGCAGAGACTTTGGCTACAACATATTACAACAAGTAAATTTCCTACTGGGATTATTAAAGTATTTCTGATTCTGATAAAAGCACCAAACTCTGCTCTCCAGAGCAAGTAGATTTTGAGACAGCATGAAAAGTCAGCTGAGTACAAAACATAGACAGGAAATCAGCAGGGAAAGGGACAAGAAGAGAGGGACAAAATGTAGACCTAATAATGTATGTCTATTCTATCAATATTTTCTATATCTGTATAATGGGTCTGTTTTATGAGTCGTCTTCTGAATTCAGAGGCCTTCCATCCTGTCTTTGCCTAGGGCCCCAAATTTCCTAAATCCGCCCCTGGCTAAAGCATCAGTGAGACCATCTCAGTCAATAGAAGGAGTAGAAGTTCATGGCTGAAGTGAGTCTTTTATCACACAGTGAAAGGTCCTGATTTCTGTAGTGGAGATGGATGGGCGAGAGAAACCACCCCAGAACACCTCACTGATACTTTAAAAGGTTCCTCTAATGAAACCACACCAACAGCCGATGCACTGTAAGCAAGCTGAGTTTCTAAATACTGCTGCCTGCTTTATAAAAGCATGTTCACAATAACAGAGACTGCTGCAGCTCCACGTCTGTGCAGAGCTGTTGCAGGTCACAGCTCCCCAGAGGGCTGAGTGTGTGCAGGAAAGAAGAACAAAGAGCAGCATTAAAGCTTTTGATCTTTTAAGAGAACCAATGAGTTTCTGAAGCCAGAGAAAATATGTTTCTGTAAGTTCTGTCTAGTAGCACCAAGCACTGAAATATGAAATATGGTGTGATACAAACCAAATCATTAATGATTAAAAAAAAAAATAAAAAGCACACAGTAAACCTGGTGAAATTAGTCAAACACCTAATTTTCCTGCTCAGCCTAACAATATTCTCCACAGGAGCAGAGCCTGAGTTTAATAATGACTCATGTCAGTTATAACCCTGGTAACAGATGACAAAGAGATGCCTGCTGAGCTCTTGTAACTTTGCACAATAAACATCCTCATGTTGGAATCACATAAAACCTGCAGTTTTCAGAGACATTTGTAAAAACCTAGCAGCTCCATCTCAGGCTCCAAAGCTATCAGCTAACATGCTAAATGTTTAAGATCATGAGCGGGAAATGAGAAGCAATTTAAAGGTCTTCTGTCTGCAGTAAATATGGCAGTAGGTTAGCAAATATTCATTTCACTGAACCTGAGACTGGTTGAGCAACATAAGATCCAAGTGGACATGTCTGGACATAACTACTGCAGCAAGTTTGAGAAAAACCAAACACAGCAGAACTGCACAAAGCCCTCATAACTATGGAGCACCATGAAAGAGAGGTGAATGTTTTTTAAATATTTACCAATCAAAGCAACAACTGTTAAACTAAGAGGCTGAGAAAGAAAGAGTAGCAATAGGTCAGTAAGAGCCAGAATCTATGAGTTACTAACAGAAAGTGTGGAAACGACATTAAAGTGCTTTTAGTCTTGGGCCGTTTCTCAATTCACAACCGAACGTCAGTACAGAGTCGGTGTCCTCTCACTAGGGTTGTAATCCACACCTTATCATGGCGATTCGATTCATTATCGGTTCCTGACCCCGATCCATTCGATTATTTTGAGATACTCAAGAATACACCACTCTATACGATTCGATTTGATTAATTGGTTCATTTTTTTTACCTTACAGGCTAGACAATGGTTCAAAATTTCAAATAAATCAATGAAAGCTGTAATATTGTTATGCTTTTTTTTAGAAACAGGTGCAAATAACAGAAGTAGAAAAGTTAAAAATCTGCAGATGAAATGTATTAACCCTTTAAAGCCCCATCCAAGAATAAAACAAAACAGAAAATTACTATTATTTGGTCTGAATTTTATTATTTGGCCTTTTAACAAAATATGTAAAAAGAAAAAAAAAACTGGAAATACATTTTATATTAATAATTTCTATGCGATAAGTCAAGAAGTCAAGATTATTTTTCGTGTAGTCTTCTACTGGCTGTTATCAGGTATATATCTGATTTGTGTACAATAGGATTTTGAGCAAAAGTTTTTACCATTAAATTATGCAAAAGGTGTCAGACGAAAACATTTCAGAAACCGTATGTATCAGATATGATACTTTTGGCATTATAGGGTTAAAAACCCTCATTCACTGAAACAATAATAATGCCCCGAAGTTATAGAAGTTGCATCAAAAAATATTGCAAAAATACTGCACATAATCAGTGCAATGAGTGCAATGCAAATACCTGCGGCTCCAGACGTCCACGCCCTCCACCGGACGACGCTCCGCTGCTCCACTCTCCCAAATTGTAGCTGACGCGGAACCATGTTTTGTTGAGGCCGGTTTGTTTCTGTTTTATGACCGAAATTGGGAAAACAACTTCGTGAAGTTTGACCTGCTAGAAGAGCGAGGTGTGCGAGAACGCTTTTAGCCCCCTTTTCCACTCGGATCCACGCCTCTTTTGGCCCTCATGTCCCTCGTTGTTTGTGGGACTAAACTCAGCCCCACTTCCTCGCCGCCTCATTGTGCATTGCACTCATTGCACTGATTTTCTGCAGTATTTTTTGATGCAACTTTTCTACTTCTGTTATTTGCTGCAGTCGCTTCTCTAAAAAAATGCAAATTTGGCCAACGATATTACGAAAGCTTTCATTGATTTATTTCAAAGCTTTAAAAGCATTGTTTAGTCTGGTAAGGTGTGAAAAAAAAAATAATAAAAAAACAAAATGTAACCGATATCGCATAGGTGGTGTATTCTTGAGTAATAATAAAAAATCGAATCGTCGGGTCAGGAAATCGATACTGAATCGAATCGCCATGATGGATGATTTACACCCCTAGTCCTAACAATCGCCAGCGTTCGGTGAAGAACACAGGAAAGATATGGGAGCATAAATGTTGGTCAGTTGGAACAGAAGCTGCATTTTTAGCAGAATAAACTCATACATTATGTGACCCTGTTATTACCAGCTCCAGGATAATAAATAAATTTACTTTTCAGATAAATACAAACCAAATGAAAATATTGTCAAATAAAAAAAAAAATAAAATAAATCCTATGCCGAGAGAGTTAATGCATTAATGTACACAGTTCCCAGTCAAATAAATAAATAAAAATAAATGAAAAAATAGTGAACATGATGCATAAAGAGTCATAGAAGTAATCCATAATTGAAAGAAGAGACACCCAGAATCTTTAACATTTCAGAGAACGTGTCACAGCAGCACCGCTGGATGAATTCTCGGTTGAGCTGGCGGTCCTTTAAGCTGGACCTGCAGTGATGTAACATGACCCAGAATGCTTTGCTCTCACCTTGAGGCTGCCCCAGCGGCTGCTGCTGTTCCGCCTCCTGAATAAACAGGTCAAACATCTGCGTCTGGATGAACTTCTTGACAAAGTGTCGGGTGGTCTTGGACTCGATGGCCTTGTAGAAGCGTCTCTTCTCAAACTCACCGGGGCCTTCTTTCGAGTATTTGACATAGGAGGCGTAATGGCCAACGGTTCGAACAAAAAAATGGAGGAAGGCTTCCGACACCACGCGGTTCACTTCCTCCACCTTCTTAACCTCCTCCAAATCTGAAGCAGATGCAGAGAAAGGGTTAAAAAGATCCTCCGAGCTGCCGTACCTGTTTGACTTGAGTTGACTCACTTGAAACTTTTTTTCTCTGACCAATAGCATCCAGTATTTCTGCCTGAAGCTTTGGGGGAAGAATTGAATCTTCGTCACCAATCTGCACAGAAGGTTTTACATCTTTCAGGAAATTAGAGCTTTACCTTTAATTTCGAAATGAAAAAACAACATTGGAGCAGAGATAGTGCGGTTACTACGACACTTACAGTCACCAGGAAAGTCTTCTCCTTGTTCTTCGATAAGTCAACCACCAGCAACTGTTCAGCACAAAGTAAAGGTCACAATGAGAAGGTTGGGCTGTTATAAGATACATGAATTTTGACATTAACAGATTAGTTATAATGTATAAACTGCACCTTAATCTTTTATAAATGTAAATAGCTCATATTGCCCTGCATTGTTGTAACAAATAAGAAAAAGGATAAATTAAGTTTAAGAAAAACTTGCTTGAACAGCTTCACTTTTCAAGCAACATCAAAAACGAATCAATGACATTTGGTTCTGATGTAGCTAAAAATACCTTTAAAGTTGCTAATAAATACAAAAACGATGTTTGATAAATATCCTTCAAGCTCTCAAATAAGTAGTGCGAAATTAATTGTGCAAAAGAATTTGCACATGCCTTTAGTAGTGAGCTGCAGATGATGTATGACTGTGTGTCATACATCACCAGATGGCCCCTCCCACTGAGCCTGGTTCTGCTGGAGGTTTCTTCCTGTTAAAAGGGAGTTTTTCCTCTCCACTGTCACTACAAGTATGCTTAGTGTGACAGATTGCCTTCAAGTAAATGAGTCGATGCAATTAGTTGGTTTTCCTGAGATAGAAAACTTTGAACTAGATAGAAATAGAAATAAATATGACTGTATGATCTGGTTGAATTGTAAAGAGCATATCCAGCCAGTCACAGTCAGAGAAACAGGACTACACTTAAAAACAGGCCAATTTTGAACACCTATAAACAAAGGTGTTGGTAGCAGCACGGCTCATCTCCAAGACGAGCTCCGAACTCGACAACCTTCGCCTGATTCAAAAGAATCTCCAAAAATAATCAAATATACCAAAACCTGACAGCGGCCTGGGCAATTAATTGCCTTTGCAACATACTCTCAATTTAACCAAACAATTTTTAAATCGCAGAGCCACTGATTTTTAATCACACTATATTTCAAAAGAGTAAGACACTAAATTCTCATTCATAAATATACCCAATAAATTGAGCGCAAAGATGAATGAGAATTGCTGAAAATTTTTTCTCATGTCTTTGACAAACAATTTGTGATTTTGTCTGTGAAAAAAGGGGTGTCAAAGTATTCATCAATGGCCGTGCATAGTTACAGGAATGTGATCTTTCTAGGTTTGTGTTCTTAAAAAATGCTTTTCACATTTTTTATAAAGGAGTCTTTCTTGTGTATAGAACTTTTAGGAAAGAGATTCATTTACTGTGATTTGAAATAAGGTTGAAATATAACTAAACGTGGATAAAGTGCCACATTGTGAATATTTTCAGGTTGCACTGGTATATCACTGACAACATTCCTTCAGTAAGATAAAGAGTGTTGCATTAAAGATTTAAGATCCAGGGATCTCTGTCAATTAAAATTTATTACAGATTAAAAGCTACCATATCTGACGAGGTCCGGTTAAGTTGCGCCTGCCATTAACAAGCAACAATTATCTTGGTTGCCGTGCTCGGACTGATCTCGGCTACATTTCAAGAGGCTAGCGTAAACGGGGCTATAGACTAGGAATTCAGACCAAGTTACCTCAGTTTCATTTTAACTGAACTACTGTACAACTAAATGATTAAACATTTGAACAGGAAGGATTAAAAGTCTCCCTTCAGCCCTTCAGCTGCCGATTAAACGCTTCAAGTGGGTTTGTCCACAAAGACAGGTAGATAGATTTGCAGCTAGCAGCAGATTCATGCATGCAAGTAAGTGTAAAGACTTTTTCACACAGTGGTTACAGTAAAGTCCTGTATCAATGCATTCTGGGTATGCAAGCTTTCAACAACTGAAAGCCTGGGCTAAAACATCTACAAGATGGGGTTAGAGCAAAGGAAAAGCAAAATATTTTATTATTCTTGGCAAAATCGTTTAGCGCTAGCGCTAATAAAGGAACAGTGAAAAGGAAAAAGAAAAAAAAAAGACTTTTTTCATATTCTTCTTCCTCTAACGTCCTTTAACAGGCTCCATTGCTTCTTGTTCTCTGCAGTCTGTTAATGTTCAACCTCACCAGTAAATTTATTCTACTAGTGTTACTATTGTTGTCATTTCTAACAGCCTAAATATGTTCACATCACCACAGACTCTCACCTTGGTCATTGCACCTATGCTTCTTTATCACCTCAGCGACCACAGACATTTTTGCATATATAAATAGAGACTCAAAACTACAATCTGATCTAGCCTTGATAAACCTCACTGCCTGTGGTCTTTCTAGCTGCATGTTTCAGGCTTTTGCTACAATGTTTTTCTAATAATTACCATATGGGCCGAAACAATTAATTGGATTAATCATTAGTGTTGCACCGATGCTATTTTTTGGCCCAGATACCTTCCTGTGCAGCATCGACCGATACTGAAACCATACTAATACCATCTGTTTGAAATTGATGCGTGTGTGAAGAAGTGCATACTAGTTGGATGTAAAATAATAATAATTGCCATCATGGCTTTGTCAAGCTGCTGCCTGCCTTTGTGAAGCAGGAAAAAGACTAATAAAAATTAATCCAGTAGAACTTTTTATTGCCTACCTGGAATGGGTGACAATAGTTGAATAAACGTTTGGCTCTCAAAATGGTATCGGTGCCCTATCTGTTGGTACTTGTTGATACTGATACCACCATTTCAGTGCTGGATTGGGGCCTCTGCCCAATACTGGTATCAGTATCAGTTCAACACTATTAATCATGATGAATCGATTATTGAAATAATAATCGATAATATAATAATCAACTAATTTAGCAAGCAAATTGTTAACTGGAATGCAAAGACTCTAAATATACCTGTAATTCTACCAAGATTGTAAAAAAAGTATAAAATAATTTTGTGTTTATGATTAAAACAAATTTGTCTGTCAATATGCTTTATCCTGAACTCCTCGAGTGGAAAAGTTTTTGTTTCACCTGGTTTATTTGATAAAAAATCTTCTTTAAAGAATCTTTCCAAAAAAGTGGAAAAACAATCCTCTGGACCTCATTTCCAAGTTTGGTGTTAAAGGTTAAAGTTTTTGGGTTATAATATAAAGCTTCAAACTCAACGCTAAGTCTGACATTTTGAATTGAAAAAGCTTACTTGATATTTATCGTTCTATCGTACTATAATCATTAGATGCAGCCCTAATTATGACAGAATTCCACTTTGGATTAATAGAAGGACACTAAATGCTGCTTTAATCATATTAGGCATAGTTCGGGCTACAGCTGATAGTTAGATCACCTTTGCCTTTATTTTTGCACATGATTTTATAAATGTAAACTTTTTCAAGATCAGAACCAAAGACCATTCAGGCTAAATCCAGCTTGGACTCACATCATTCTGGTCGGTGACTTGGTCCAGCAGGCGCTTCTGGACCCCCAGCAGGTAGGGGGTGGGAGCCATCACCACGTCAATCAGGATTTCTGGAACGATGGAGATGAAGGTGTGCTGCCAGGTGAAAGGATACAGGAGGGCAGCGACGGCGTGAAGGACCTGAGATAATGTCCTGCAGACAGAGAGGTCAGAAATCAACAAACCTGATGACACATCGTATTTTTATCAACGCATGCATAGAAGCAGAAAAGAGTCACATTCAAGCAGTCACACAGATGTAACAGAGACAAGATATTCTAGTCTGCCATGATTGTTTTCAAACACTGAAGAGTTGAAGGGATGTACATTCTCTACATAAACATCCAATCTATTGATTCATCACTGGGAAAAAGGATAAACTTTCTTAAAGTCTTGCAATTTTTCGTTTCGCAGGAACCAAACCAAATGTTAAAGGTGCTACTAGCTGAAAATAAAAGCCAAAACAATACAAAACAAAGCTGTTGAACAGTTCAGTAAAGTTCCTGTAACTGCAGCAGTGAGGCCAGGAGCTAACACTATGCTGAACATTGGCTTCACTGGGTCTCACTAAAGGAGCTCCAACACATTCAAGCAGTTCAGAAATGATTCATCCCTGAAAGCTCAGCTTCAGTTTTTAGATAAATTAATGCAGGACCTGCAGAGTCAATGACCTGGAAACCATCGCTCTCACAAAGGTAAAGGAACACCCCAGGCGCACGCCCTTATGTCTCAACAAACACACCTTTAAAGGCTAAGCATTGCAACAACACACCATTGCTGCTGTAGCTCCCACAATGCATTGTGCTGTTCACATTTACTGACATCCTCATCCTTTAGGCTATGAGAGCAGAAAAAAAGAGGAACCTATAGCCACCTGCTGCAGCAGCTGATCACTAACCAAAATAGCTAACAAAGACACAAGCTGCAACACTTCTGGATACAGATTCATGAACCAGGATGGTTAATTTGTCCCTCAGTAGTAAAATCCATTATATCAACATCAAACTGAGGGGAAAAGCTCTAATAAAGTATGATGACAAAATGACTTCATGCTCTGACCTCAACATTATCCTTAAAAAATATATTTTTTTATTTTATGTTTTAAAGTTCTTCTCATAGAAACAATCGTATTTTTTGTCTGGAGAGAGAAAGAGCTGCAGTTAATGCTTTATATGCACACAGGATGTTTATATCAAAACAGTGCTTAAATATTCTTATTTTAAACATTTAGAGCTAAGAACACGATTAGACTGATGAGCTAAGACCTGAAAGTAAACATCTTTTAATCAGCAACATTTAAATGTAAAAAGCACATTAACTCAGATAATAAAACTGTTTTTTATTTAAACATTATATAGTTTTATGTAAATTAGTGCCTTTTAGAGAGTTTTTTCTCTCAATAGAAAATGCATGGAGAATCTTGAAAGGAAGACAACTAGGAAACGTCATTAACCAGGTAGACATGTAGGTTTTATTTTAGTTTTTTACAGCACTAGTGGCTCGTTTTTCTGACAGCAGGCTGACAGGAAAGGGCTATAAGAGAGGGGGAGAGAAATGCAGCAAAGGACAACAGGCCGGATCCGAACCCAGGTCACCAGCATCGAGGACTAAGGCCTCTGTACATGGGTCGTGTGCGGTAACTGCTGCGCCACCTGCACTCCTGACATGTAGATCACTTCTAACGACTGGTTTGCCTCTTTAGGTTTCTAGATTCTCTACAGTGCCATCCATTCTGGGTTTTTATGTGTCATTTCCTTCTCACATGAACATTTTTTTTTTAAACAACAGTGTGAGAATGAGGTTCTGACAGAATTAATTAATCTATTTATGTGTAATCTGATCGTTGTTTCAGTAGTTTTTCATGTTTACATGATCCGTGTAGTGTACAGGACGTAATAAGGGCCGATCAGCCTCTCACGACCACCTTCCGACCAGAAAATCCCGAAAAATCAAACGTTTTAAATTCAGTCGGCCATGGTAAGGTGGTTGTGGACCGTTCCTGCTGTTGAAGCTGTGAGCTGATTTACCAGAACCTGGAGCACTGCTCATGTGCAAACAAGGGAGTTCTTCTTCTTCTTCCTGATTGAAGAGTCCTGACCGGGGCCTTCTCTTAGGGCCGAGCCTGACGTGTATTTTTTGGATGTCCAGTGTGAGCAGGTAGATCACATTAGAGCATCGGGTCGCACAGTGTGAGAACAGACATCATGAGCTGTGAACTTTAAACCCTGCGGTTTTGTCGTACGGTTTGAGTTGTAGCTGTGTGCAAAGATTGTAAATATCACACAGTGTATGCCCGGATTAAGCTGTAGATTCCTCTCCCTATAAATACTGAATTCTGTTAAAAAATGCAGATCATTGTTTAACAGGATCCTCGTTTAAAGGATATGCAATGTTTGTTTTAAAAGCTACTGTGTCTAATGGACCTACTGAAGGATTTTTTTTTTAGCACAAATCTATGTGAAAAATTGGACTAAATTAATGAATAAAACAATGCGATTGGCTGAAATGAGACAGAGGACACTGAGTTCACTGAACAACACCTGCTGCTGACCAGGTTAGCTCTGGGGGAGAATGTTGCTACGGTGACTGAAACAGACCTTGAGTACACTCTCTTTGTGAAACGGAAAACTGAGTTTACTTGATTTCAGGCTTAGAAAAGTTGGGAGTTCTCAGTAAACCTGCTTCGTGAAACTTACCCAGATCTCCGCTCTGGACAATTTTCACAAAGACTGGTTCAATATGTGAATCAATTGTTGTGTTTTAGTTGATAGCGGTTCCCCTGAAATGTTTTCACAATGTGCCTCGTAAAAACATAACAATCTAAATAATTAATGTTAATTTTAACACTACAGAAAAATCAACTCCTTTTTTCAGCTGCTAATCTTATCCCTTAAATACCAGATTAGGGGAAAGTCTTTCACACATTTTTTTTCTCCAATTGGTCAGAAGTAGTGTAAAAAAATCTGTAACTTTTCAGCTTTTAACCCACAGAAAAATATTGTTAGCTGTGAAAATAGAGAATGTGTTGTACCCTAGTTCTTCTGCTATAAAAATGATCCGTCTCTCCAGAACAGCAGCAGCAAACACCTGCAGCACCTCCTCGTCTGTCAGGCAATCGAACAGCGTGCAAAAGTTGACGTGTTCCAGCCAAGAGTCCAAAGGTCGGGTCAGATGGATGATCTGTGGGAGAAAACGTTGCAGTCAATAAAAAAATGGTCGACTCAGACCCCATCAGACCAGACGCATCGTTCTGGACAATTTAGCTAGGGTGCCACACACTTAACATGGCCGCTGACTGGAGGCGGCTGGCTTATATTTAAAAACATTATTGAACATTGAAGAAATACTACAAATATAGATGTGATTTTGGGAAAAAGGCTTTAGTAAAAGTCAATGGTTCCAGACGTGTGATAGCAGGGGGGGATCTGGTAGAAATGAATAAAATGAAGCATTTATGAAGGAATGTCTTTATATATTGATGCTCCATTCTGTCACAAGGTAAAATAAACAGTTAAACTTAAAATAATGCTCCGGCTCAACCGGCTTCAGGCATTTTTAATTTTTCAATCAACTTTTTTTTTTTTCAGATTCTTTATTTAGCTTAGTGGGGATGTTGCCTCAAAGTTCAACAACAATAGCTCCAGAACGTTGAAGTTTATCACACTGCCAGAAAGAATCATCACTGGAAATCGGAGTGGAAGCTAGTATTTTTATTAATGTCTCAAATTTCCTGATTACGAAGGCTGACTGTGAGGAGATGACGCGGTCTGCTGATGCGTTCTTTGTTATCCGAGAACCGAGCCAGAACTGAACCGCAACCGATCCCTATTGATGAACTAGTAACATGTTAGCACGGTTCGGTTGTGTCTGGCGCAGTCCGAGTCCAGTTGTGCGTTCCATTTACACTCAACAGTTATCTCGTTTCCATGCTCGGACCGATCTCGGCACAGTTTCAGGGTTCCTACAGCATAAGGCAAGACTTTTAAGACTTTTTAATGCCACTTGAAATAAAAGTTTAAGATCAAATTCACAAGAAACACACGAAAACCTGCTATAATAACCCAAAGGTTTTATTATAACATAAAAAGCACTGCACTAATGTTTCAAATTTTGAAAAGCTTCCCATACAGGAAGAAAGCTAAAAACAATTATTTAACTGAATTCACAAACTTTGTTTTAGCAGGAGGGAACAAAACAAATCAGTTTTAAAGCCACAACATAACCAGTGCTAAGTCTTTTTTGCAGCTATTTTTCTTTGTATCGTTTTCTTAGTATGTTTGATTTGGTGATAAGTGGAGGCGTTGCAGAGACAAGGGTGGAACTAAACTGAGAAATACCGCCTGTTTCTCAGTAACTCCATTTTGACGCTTTGTGTTTCGTCGCTTCGTATGTGTGACTCCACTGCCTTAATTCCCATCGTTCCGAGCTTGAATGACTTCTTGCACAAAAATCCACTGAGCCTCATGTATGTTCCCTGGTTTTAGCCATGGAGAGAAACTCTTGGCTAGATTTACACTTGTTCATATATTTCCAGACAAAAAAGTAAATGGCGCATCTCCCAAATGTCCCGGCCGCAACAGCACTTTTATTGGTTCCGCTATCGGAACGTACAACCAATAATGGCGAGCTGTTATTTTTTTAAAATACAATTACAAAATGTCAATTTTAATGTTTTATTTAGATTACAAAAATAAATCATAATAAAAATAATCCTATTTATGATGGTTTAAAAATTAAGACCCTCTGAAAGACTGATTTAAGACATTTTAATACCAATTAAGGCCTTAGTTTTATTTTTGAAGAATTCAATGCCTTTTAAGACTTTTTAAGGACCTGCGGGAACCCTGAGTTTCAAACGGGTAGAGTAAACGGGGCTATAGACTATTTCAGTTCCATTTTACCTGAACTACTGTACAACTAAATCATGAAAAAAATTGAACAGGAAGGCTTTAAAAGAATTACAACACTTTAAATTCACTTATAAGTGAAAAAAATATCGCTTCCATCAGTTCCTGCTCAGCTTTGGTTTGAATTTCCCCAATATTGCTTTGAATGCTGTGTAAGATATTGACTACTAGTTTCTCTCTCACACAACCATCAAAAAGTTCCTGCTACCATTCCTCTCATCTCTTACCTTGGATTTTTTTCTATGATTCTGTTTAAACTTTCTTGATGACAGCTTATTTTTTTTTTATATTTCAGATATTTGAAGCTTCTTTGGTTGATTGCCATTTGTTACTACCGTATTATTTACGGTCCATGTTGGTTCTTCCTCTGAAAGCTGTTTTATGTATGTGGCTCAAATTGTGCCACACGAAAATTGATCAATAGATCGAATTGTGTGAAGTTAATTAAAGAAGATGCAGGTAAATGGGAGTATTGTCATCACTTGCTTGTCTCAGCATCGATCGGTAAATTGCATATTAGCAGCAGAGGCATATTGAGAAGCACAGGACCTGTGATTCTTCCTCTGGCTGTGGGGGCTGGTCACAGAGAGGAACGGTCAACATGAGTAAATACTGGAAATGGCTGTGAGCTGTTGAAACACGTTATGTGAGCTGAGGCAGAGAAGGGTTAATCTTCCACTGAGGTGGTGGTTGGGTAACAAGGACAGGTTCAGACACAGCGCTACAGAAACACCCGCCTCCAAGATCTTATATAAAAGTCATACAGTTATCAGGTTTGATTGGAACTGTTCTGCAGAATTTCTCAATAAAAAACATTCTGTTTTTTATCTCTTGGCTTGTTTGCTTCCCATTTCTGAAACTAAAGCCTGTTGCAGAGGGAGTTCCCTCATGCACTGCATATTTTAGGCGCTTTGAAATCCTGAAACTTCTGTCTGCAAAATAAGCAGCTGACTGCAATGAATTTATTTTGTTTTAGCAGAAAAATGCCATAAAACACATTTTGTTTCGTTTTAAGATTTTTCTGTGAAGCTGAAAGTTAGACTGACTCCCATTTAACCCATATATCAGTCTGTTCCTGTTTGGCTGTGACTCCATCCTGGAGAAACATCAGCTATGCTGCTGCCATCAACACCTTTGTTTATAGATGTTCGAGCTCGGCCTGTTTTTCAGAGTAGTCCTGTTTCTCTGACTATAACTGGCTGGATGTGCTCTGTTCATCCTCTGACATGGGAGCTGACTCAGAACTCGTCTGCCTGGCTGTCTGTTTCCTGGACGGAGCCGCCTTAAACAGTTGCTTTTTGTATCCCTGCTTCTTCCTCCTTGAACCGCAGTCAGCCTCAGCAGATGGCCGCTCACACTGAGCCTGGTTCTGCTGGTGGTTTCTTCCAGTTAAAAGGTAGTTTTTCCTCTCCACTGTCACTACAAGCATGCTTAGTGTGACAGATTGCCTTTGAGTCATCCTGCAAAAGATGTATTGATCCAATATTGATATCGAATAAAATTCTAGATTGGTTGTTGGTTAAAATTGGAATTGGCAATTAGCTCCATTTCCATAAAAAAACTGAAGTTAGGTAAAAAAAATCTCTATAATAGCCGAAAAATGCAGCCCTTTATGGGAATATGTCTTTTATTCAATAAATACAGTCAGTATCTATTTTCAGGATGTGATTTGTATGACTGACTGTTTTTATGGCTTCCTGTTCTGACCTCATACCAATATAGTTTCCTTTCATGATACACATGTGCACATAGAGCCTTCTTGCTTGTAGAGAGGAATTTGTTACAGCCTCCAAAAATAAATCAGCTAATGATGACAACATTAAAGCAAACAGATGTTTGGTAGCAGAAAACTTGTGGATTTTTTTAATCACACCCTGAGCTCACACCTTTATTAAACTGTCATTTAGTGGCTGATACATTCTGATGTCATTAAGAGTAAAAGACAAACTGATCTGACTGCTGCACCCCTCTGTCTGCATGACGCAACATGGTGTCTTTGTTGAGTGCAGTCAGTGTGGGGAAAGATTAGTCTAGCAGGTCAAGTGGGAAACTTTAAACCCACTGAATTTTTAACATTACTCACGTTAGTAATGACTCGATACCAGCAAAGAAAGAAAAGGAAACCATAAGTGGATTTAATAGATGAGTCTTCATCTAAAGTGACTTTCAGTTTCACTTCCAGACAAATCTGAGATCATATCCAAGCTGCCTGATGATCAGCCTCATTAATGAACACTGGCCTGTTTCCGGATCTCAGCCGTAACTTTGACTGAACAATGTTATCACCGGCTGATAAGGAATGCACGTTCAGAGCCTGCTGTTTGGAAACGTCTTGGAAGGACGGAAAGTTTTCCTTTAAAGCTTGCTGAGGCCGTCCTTATCTGACTGAGTAAGCAAAAAGGAAGAGAGCTGTTAACCAATATGAAGTGCTGCTTGCATTGTCATCAGACTGCAGTTATGTAAAAAACATAAAAACCTGCTCTTCCTCAACTACTGTTTTAAAGAGTCATGATAGGAATGAAAGAGAAACAGACTTTTGACATTTTTATCAGCAGAAGTGAAGAGCGGAGTGTAGAACAGGTGGGGGAGGGGTGTGTGTGTGTTTTTTTTATGGCCTGACCTCAGTGCCAGACTCAGGAATGAAGCTCTTAATCTCCACTGTTTGACCGGGAGCCGGGAATGAAGCCTCTCTCAGCTTCTGCATGAATGGGTAGATCAAGGCCATGGAGATCTGCCGCCGCTTCTCCACTTCATCGAATATCTGCACAGAAGATGTTGTTACACGCAACGTTTACATACTTTACACTGTTGCTAGGATCCTGCTTTCGTTAGTTGCTCCAATACAAGTTTCCAGGATTGGACAAAAGATATGCACTGAGAATCAGGCTAAAGGAATCCCTTACCTTAGAGAAGAGGCCGAAGCAAGCCAGTGAACTGATGATACAGTAAGCCTCTGGAGGCCGAGCTCCTTTTCCTTTTGGCTAAAAGTGGGATGAAAGTTTGAAAAAAAGCATTTTTTTTTTTTATTGTTGCAGGAAGTATTTACAATTTGAAATAATTTACGGTGTTTAAACCTCAGACTGACCAGTAACCTTCTGCAGTATCCATTTCTTCTACTGCCATCAATCTCAGTCAAAACAAAGGAGAAGGTCTCACTGCAAGTTAAAACAAAAACCTTAAATCTTTATCCAACTTTAGCCAAAATAAAACAACATGAGTTGAAGGGAAGCAGCTACCTGTGGTACTCTGTTAAAGGAGCCCAGTTGATGCCCTCTGGGAAACAGAATAGAGAGATGGCCTTCAGGGTCTTCTCCTCGTCCTCCTTTTGATATTTGGCCATTACATCTCTCTGAGAAGAAGCCAAGATTGGGTCAGAAACATGCCGCATAACATATACCTTTCTCTTTGTAAATTCCTTAATTCTTTGTAGAGAAGTTGCAGCAAGTCTTCTTCAGATCAGGCATCAGTTTCTAATTCATTTGATTTGGTATCAACATTACAGTAAACAAGTATTAGCTTGTTTTGGTATAACAGCTGTTTTTTTTTGGTATCAATCATTATCTAATTCTTTGAGAATTTACTATAAAGAAGATTTTCTTAATACCAATGCCCCTTAAGAAAGCTTTTATTCAGAGAATAGTAAGGATCCAGGACCAGAACCTTGTGGAACACCACAGCTGTTTGGACTCCAGAGCATTTGGTTTGTAGACATGTGTTTTTCAGCACTTTTTAGACTTTTCAGCATTAAGATGCCATAAAATTAAATATCTTTAAATCCAAACAAACTTGGTTGACCTACTGTTATTTTCAGAGTTAAAGATTATTTAGTTGACAGAGAAGTTATTTGATCTGTAAACACGTCATAACTCATCCAAAAACAGTTTATTATGCATTCAACATATGCATGCTAAAAAATATCAAGTTTACCAGTTTTTAAAACTAGTCTGAAATGCTGAACATAAGCAACACTAGATTAAATTTATAATGTAAGAGTTTAGAAAAGAAACCGGTTACATTTGTCTCACCCTTAATGTATTTTAAACTCTTATAAATGTGTGTACAGATCAAATAATAATATATCCATAAACTATTTATTAGTCATCAATAAGTGGATCCTTATTAGAAAGTGGTACCAAAAAAAAATATAAAAAAATATTAGATGTCTAGTATAAAATCATTTAAATAAACAACAACAGTACGATAATAATAAAGCAATAAAAAGACAACATTACAAATGGAGTTAAAATGGGGAAAAAAGCGTTTGAAGAGAAGATTTAAAAACAGGAAGTGAGTTGGCCCGTCTGATTTGCAAAGACAGCTCTTTTCACAGAATAGGACTGAAAACGCTCGGTCACCTTTCGACCTCCTCTTTGACTGAGACGACCAGCGCGAACGGATCTGCAAACCTGAGTGAGCGTGGGGAGCCATGCAGCTGGAGCAGGTTGGACAGATACAGACGCGCAAGGCCATGTAAACATTTAAAGCAAATAAAAATTTCCAATTATTCTGAAAATTAATCGAAACCAAATGCAGCGATGGCAGAAATTAGTGGCATGTTTGTTGGTATCATTTCAAAACAGTGCAGATGCATTTTGAACAAGTTGAACTTGATCAACTAAACTCAGCCTGATTTTAATAGCATTGCAGTAATCTAAAGGAGTTTTATCAAAAGCAGGAAATAAAAATCTCAAATCGTTGCCGTGTAAATCATTGTTTGGCTATTTTTCTTGAATAAAAAGAAAAACAGGACTTGATAACTGGTTTAATATGTGCATCCAGTTTAAGATCATTGTCAAGTCCTACAGTTTGTTGCTATTCAATCAAAACACCCAGGTCCTCAAAGCACATGTAAGCAAACTCCCATTAACCCTAAGGTGTGCCCTGTGCATAGATGTAGTTCATCAAACATTTTTTTTATTTTGATTATTAACCACCGACACTAACGGAGCTGCTTTTCTTGTTTAATCATGAAAATAAAACGTCATACCCTATTTCAGTCCCCCACATGTAAGAGGTGCTTTGTGTGTCCTAAGGTTCTGAAATCAAGTTCTAAAGTAGATAAAGTTGAGGTTCTTAGTACGACACTATGATACTTTTACACTTTAAACAGGGTCTGAAATTAACACTCGCCAAATGCGACAACATTTTTCATTTAGCGAGTTAATGCCAGTGCACCATTTGCCACAAGGAGTAAATGTTTGAACCACAGTTGCGCAGACGCAGGGGGGGATTTAGCATTAGGCATATTCATGTCTTAGTGGAAACATCCCAGGCTAAGCAACTGTGAGCGCACCGATGGCTTTATCACAAACACACAAAGATGAAGGTATTTTGCACTGCCCATGCCACTGGAAGGAAGGCTACGCTTTTATTTAAGGAAAATATAACAAATGAAATCAATATGTCGCTTTTTAAATGGTTTTATTTATGGCCACTCCAGATAAAAATATTTAGCTATTTGAATGAAATCTAAACTACAACTTTATTTAATGAAACTTCATTACCTTTTACTGTAACTTTGTCTCCATCTAACAGAAATAATATTTTTCTTAAACATATATGAGAGAAAATTGTTTTGATTTAAATTATGCCTGGCCGGTAAATAATTTTGTCTTCTTGTCCTCATGACCATGAGTCAAATAGGTAATTTTGGACTCTGACTGTAAGAATGCTCATTTAATATTATGAAATAAAAAAAGGTTATTAAACTTAGAGTCATTTACTTGATCATTAGTAGCTCTTCGGTAATGTGAGATCAGATAAGGACATCCCTAAAATAAAATAAACATACATTTCTATCATCATAGAGATTGTGTTCTAGTTTATTCGTGAAGTTTTCCTTTCAAAATTTTAATGAATTTTAATTAACCTGTTCAACTTAGACTAATACTGATTAAGTATCTTAGTCCCACAGTGTTATACACAGGCTTGTTGATGAGCAAACGACGTGTTTAAACTTGTATTTCACAGCGTGACTCACCTTAGGAAACTGGTAGGTAATCTGAGGTTCATAGCTGCTGCCATCTTTGTTCTTTTTAAGGCTGACCACCACTAGATACTCAAAGAAGTACTGGCCACTGACCCGGCGGGGTTGCATGGACACATTGTCAACGACTGGCAGGTTCTGCTCCGCCTCAGGCTCAGGGTCTTTGACTTCTACACAGAAACACAAACATTCACTGATTTAGTGAGCTGAACTGAGATGTTAAAGATGAAAAAAAAAACACAGCTACAATCAGGGCATTAAAAAGAAATTATTTTTACATGCACTTCACATTCTAACAGACTAAACCACCTAGATCTATAAATCCTGGGGATCTAGCCTTGATAAGACACCTTGAATAGTAAGAACAGTCACCATGGTGGATTTTTTGGGAGGTTTTCTTGCTTGCCGGTGAATAAATGTGAATGTGCTCAGTTATGGAAACCAGCAGAGCAGATTTAGATCAAGGTTTGATCGACACATTGCTTTAGCATCACATTAGATCTTTGCATGTCTCAGTTTGAGCCTCTGGCTCTTGAGGATTGAAGATTGTTGAAAAAGATCTGATGAGTTGCAAAATAGCATTTGTATATCATCATCCATATTAGTAGTATTATTTAGACTATAAGAACCCAAAGAGTCAGTTTATAACAAGCTCAGATGTTTATGTTATGCATATTTAATCAAACATTTTAAAAAAGCTATAGTGTTTTTAAAATTGCTAAGCACTACATGGAATGTTTTGGGGTATTTTATTAATTATAAATGAATGTGCTTGTTACATCCCAATATTACCTGCCTATCAAGTGTCAAGACTAATGTTTTCCCAAGCAGTTTATCTAATTAGGTCAGTTCTTCTGTCATGAAAAAAAGTTATCATCTTCATTATGTACATAACAAAGATTTGGGTATGAAATGGGAGCGCAGTCAGAGCGAATTATTGCTAACAGAGAGCACTCTAACCTGACTGCGCCAGATGGATTTGTTCAAGATATCCATCTGGAAACCTTCCGCTGAAGTAATTTTTGGGAAGGGGCTAAAATACTGGTTAGCTGGATTGGCCTATGTTGGTGATAGACGGGCCAAATAAACCAATCAGATCAACGTAAGCATATGACGTAACAGAGCCATGACGAAGAGGAGCCAATTGATAGATAAAACTCTTTGCCAAAACCAGTCGGAGAGAAGAGCAAAACATCTTTTTCCTCTGAGAAAAGCCTCCAGAGCAGTGTTTTGCCTATCTTTCAGTGAAAAAATACTCTTGTAATTCCGATAAAACTTGCTCGATAGCCACGCTTAACGCTAGTTTCATCGGCTGAGGCCGCCATGTTCTTTTAGACTGAACTGTCGGCGCTTCTCGTTAAGTCACGTCACACCTCAACCTGCCTCAAAGCCAACGCTGACTGGACGCTCGCTTGGTGAACGGCCCAAATTTTTCTTCAACGGAGAGTCTCCAGACTGATTAGCGAAAGTGAAATCTTGAAAGCTTATTGAGATCAGGACTGTCTCCACGCAGGCTACTGTCACTCTGCATTAATCTAAGAACACTGCGTAATAAAGTTGACAGTGAAGTCTCCTCATGTACAAATGTGTATGATGATGTGATGATGTGGCAGACGGTGTATAAAATGCTTTTTGAAATGGTATTCTGGGCCGACTTTCTGAAGAAACGAGCCCGGCGGTTAGCGCTGCCATCTGTAACATGAGCCATTTCTCTGGTCTGAGCCCAATCACTATTTATTTAAAGTGGGTTTTTTTCTGCGTGATCTGAGTGATTTAAACATGGAGCTTTTCTTTACAGTATGCTGGTGAAGATTCCCAGTCATCCTGGTCATAAGTCATTCCAAAATGAGTTAAAAAACAATCCACTGGACGTTGTTTCCAAGTTTGAAGACGTTTCGCTTCCCATCCAGGAAGCTTTTTCAATTCAAAATTTCAGAAAAAGAGTTGAGTTCGAGGCTTTATACTATAAAGCCTCGAACTTAAAGTTTATAGAGTGGACCAAAACAAAACCTTTAACCCTTAAGGGACACCCCTTTCAGAGACATAGACAGGTTTTACAGGCTATTACACGCTAATAAAGAAATCAAACTACCTCCATTCCAAAAGGAGCAGACCCGTTCATTACGTTTGCATGTTTTCTAAGCCAAAACAAGACTTTGTTTCGATTGAAAAAGCTTCCTGGATGGGAAGCGAAACATCTTCAAACTTGGAAACAAAGTCCAGTGGATTGTTTTTTATTTTTTTACTTTTTTGGAATTCCTTTACAGGAGTGAAGGAGAGTATCTGCTCTTCTACAAACTAAGGAAGAGAAAATGCTTTCTTTAAATAATACCTAAGATCTCCAGATAACACATGACGCACTAAACAAAAGACAATAAAACAGTGGAAACATTCAGCTATCTGAGAAGGAGCTGTGTTTGTCCTGTAGAATGGGCTGCAAAGCTACTCATGGAGATGAAACGTTAGCATTAACAGAAAGAAAAAAAAAGCGTGTCCCAGGAATAGCTGCTGTTTACAGTAAATGATAACAGTGCCACCTCATCGGGTCAACATAAGAGCGCACCTATTATAGGCCGGTGAGCCAGAAGGCTCGGCTGAACAGAACATCCCTCTGATGGATTTACAGCTGAACTCACATCTTTTTGCCGCTGCTTCAGATTCAAACAGCTTCTATTCTATTACCAAGAGCTGAGAAGCTAAAATGGCAGTTTGTTCATTCTTTTCAAACTTTGTTAATTTAAAAGAAAAGGAGCACATTTTGAAAGTATTCATCTAGAAGCAGAGAACTCCCTGTTCAGAGCTATGTCCTGAATGTTGTTCCTTGTTTTATTTACCAAACACTTCAATGGGTTTCCACTTTGTTGCTGGAGACGGATGATTCAATAACCCCTGTAATAACATCAACAGTTCTAATAAGCATTTTAATATCATAAAATCCCAGATGAGTGCTGATGGTGGCGAGGCTCTGCTTTGCTTCCATCCAGTTAAGGCAGACATGTCCTCTCCCTCAACTTTTCAGTTTCTGTGTGTAAACACGCTGCAGCGCTCTCTTCCCTTTTAAGGGGTTTGTCAAAGAATTTATCTGAGCTTTTAAAGCTACAGCTAATAATTTAAAACTTTATGAAACCAACAGCGAAATAACCCAGGTATAAAAACCTGTAATGAACTTAAAATCCTCATAAATCAGCCATTTTTTTCTCCCTTTTGTTTTTAGATACAAAGGACACAAACAGGCATTTGTTTTAGAGCTGTGCCGTGACTCAGTGTGGCTGATTAGCTCAAGTTACAACGTCTGCCATGTGCCTTCATATAATAAAGTTCATCCTCACATCTATTGCAAATAATCTGACCTCTGCACACAGATTTAAACATAGCCCTTAAACCTGCAGTTTGTTTTCAGGTGAGAGACTTGGAGTCTGAATCCTGCTCCTTTATAATCCTATTTGAATCCAGTTTCTGGATATCATGAGGTGCATCTTAAGGAATGATTAGGAAGTTTAGCAAACTAACAGATTGAATCGCTGTGACAATGCTCAGTGTTGGTTTTTAATCACTTATTTATGGAAATCCAGCTAACCTTTGAACTTTGTGCTCCTTTAATTCTGGCAGCAGAGATCAAGAAAAAAATGACAAAAAGAAAAACAGCTTCTTTTTGAACCACATTTCTTCATCACCCTGTCCTGTCTGGCCATTTTTTAAATAGATAATTCAATTAAAGCTGATTAAAAAAAAAAAAAATCTGACTACTTTGAAAAAATCTGATTTTTGGGGGGTTTGTTTTTTCATCAAATATCACAATTTAGCAAAGGGCCATTTATTTCCTATCCTTTCTTAGGTAGCAAATGCCCTGCATATACATGAATGAGTAGAACATTCACTACCCATGTAAAAAGAAGGCTGGACAAAATAAAGGCTACAAAATAGAATTGTTTGAATCAAAAAACAAAGCAGCTCCATGCAAACAAACTGCAAATACAAAACTGCTTCAAACACATAAAATATGCACTAAACACTTTTAAAAGGGGGAATGCTGAAGGGAGCAAAAACCACTACAAGTTAGGAAATGTCCAGCAAACATGGCAGCGGGTAAATTACAGGGAAGGAGTAGGTGTTTGTTATTTATTATTTTAGATCAACTAACCTGAGGAGTGTTTAAATGTACTAATAAAGAATAATGTAAAGATTGAATATGTGAAGACTGAGTCATCCAGGTCAGGGTAAAGCTTAATAATAATAATAATAATAATAATAATAATGACTTTGATTTATATAGCGCCTTTCAGGACACCCAAGGTCGCTTTACAAGAGGTAAAGTAAGGGGGGTAGGGACAGGGAGGGGGTTAGGAGGGGTAGGCAAGAGAGAAAAGGTGAAAAAATTCAGTCTAGGCAACTGGATGTGAAGTTTTCTAGAAGATGTTTGGCCTCTTACCCAAGAGGCAGTTCTAAGTAATGGTGGGGAGCACTGAGATGAATATACTGTAAGTGGAACAAAGTATTAGGGGGAACAAAAGGCGACTTTGATCCCTCCTACTAGATGAGCCAAGAAGGTCAACTTCTGACGGGTCATTAACTTCCTCGTCAGAGTGGTTTCGGTCACATGCTTCATTAAAATGTGAGTCAGGTGAGGACAGGTAAAAGCGCTCAACAGGTGTGTGAAAGGTTATGTCTAAGACCACCTCTTGGCTTCCTTAACCCAGCTCACAAACCATCCGTCTTCCTTGGCCAGAATATGGACGTTATGGACACACTTTCAGGTGTAGGTGAACAGCTGAGTCCTTTCCTGAGGAGTTTGCCCTCCTGTGTTGAGCCATGTGCCTGTATAGCGATTGCTTGGTCTCTCCAATGTAGAGGTCTGTGCACTCCACACTACACTTGTCTTTGGGGTGAACCATTTTTTTTTTCAGGGTGTTGCCCTGTCGGGTTTGAAGAGCACAGGGATCCGGTGCTGGTTGAGACTCCAACATCGGGAATGATGACGTTCCTTCTTCTGTTTTCTTCCCTCTAAGCAGGCCTCTTGTTGGTTATTAAAAAAGCCCAACTGGGATAACCACAGTTCTTCAGGGCTGCCCTGATATGTCCCTGTTCTTTCACCTTCCCTGTGATGGTGGTGGGAATGGTTTCTCCTCATGTCTGCAGGATTCTGATGACACCTGCTGTGGAGCTATTAACTGTAGGATATTTGTGTTTGATTCTAATAACTCAGAACCACCTGCTTTGTCCTACTGCATGATTTTAATGCAAAATTAGATTAAATCAATCAATCACTTTAATGTTAGAGTTTTAATTTGCTAACACAGTGAGTGAAGACACTGCAGGGCTCTAAGCTAACAGTTTGCATTGGTTGCACAGCTGATTTAGGTGCAGCAGCATAAATGTTGGTGAACCAAAATCCGGTTTGGCACGACAGTTTGAGCGGCTCATTCAAACTATTAAATGATTGACTTACAACCTTATTACAAAAAGATTTTCATTGAAAGCAAACATTATTTATTATTTAATATCATCTTAACAAAATGTCTACAAAGCTAACTGTATTCTTTACTACCGTATCCGCTTAAATGTTCTAATTAAGAATAAAGAGGTGGAAATAAAAGGCATTTCCTCTTTTTATCCTGATTTATTTATTATATGAAAATATAATCAACTGATTATTTCAATATTTAATAAATATTTAGTTGCTGCACTATATATAGCATTAAGTCAGTCTTTCAGTATATCTGTTTAGCGTTTATAGGAGAAGATGTGGGAATTACGGCTGGAACAGGGTTCCTGTTATGGTTTTCATGGTGGCCACCTATGAAGAATACGATCGGGAGCGGGAGCCTGGAAGACGACCACCACAGAAGAAGCTTCATTCTTACTTCCTACTTCCAAGTGAAATGAAAGGCAGCATTAATTCACAGCTTTCAGGTGTTACCTACATCTGTTTGAGTGTCAGGTTCAGCTTTTACTGTCACAGACTATTTGTGCTCCCTCTCATCCTTTAGATTTAACAACTGGCTCAGAGCTTTTCTGATTAGTTGGTTTTGTCTCCTCAAAAACACTAACTGAGCTAGAATCACCTTTTCATCCTTCTTTTATATAGAAAATATTCCTGGATCAGTGATTCTGTCTATGTAGCTCCTTCGGTTTCTCCTGGAGCTTTCTTCCTGTTGAGGGGGAATATTTCTGTCTGCTATGCAAAGTATGAGGGATTGTTCTTTGAAAAGGGCTTTGAGACGACGTGTTGCAAATTATTTCAATAAATATACTTTAAAATTCAACAGACTGGAGAGAAAATTGGGTTCTACAAGTTTATAGGATTCCTAATTTATCTTTAAAAGAGTGAATTTAATAGAGAAAAGGAATTAGCTAATTTTTTACTAAAATAATTAACAGAGACACAGTTCTGCAAGGGTCCATCTTTAAGTCAGGCATACACTGAAAGATTTTTTCCCTTTTCGGGCAGATTCTTCAGTTGGGCAAGATGTTTCCGATCGGGCCGACTTTCAGCCTGGTCATGCATCGTGTAGTATTCAGGGGGTAAGGATGGGCGATCAACCTCTCACGACCACCTCCGGATCAGGAATCATGAAGTCGGGACAAAATCCAACGTGTTTGAAATGGTTTTTAGACGTACAGTGTGAGCAGGTAGATCGCATCAGAGCGTCGGGCCACACAGTGTGAGAACGTACATTGTGAGCTGTGAGCTTTTATACTCTGCGGTTTTGTCGTACAGTGTGAGCTGTAGCTGCGTGTAACGATTGAAAAAAATCTTAGTGTACGCCTGGCTTTAGTTCTCAGCTTAGACTCTATTAAAGATGAAATCCCTCTAAACTGACAGCATGAAATCACGGTACGAGAGGTTTAGTCAAATATAGCGAGAAGCTCATGTAGGTTTTTGTCTAAATTTTAGAAAAGAAAAGGGTTTTCTCCTGAAGGTTTCTAACAATCGCTGGTTGCCACAGCGATTGTTCTTGGTCCTACTGGTTGTTGTACGTCTCTTTGCTGCACACCAGCTTTAATTTTTACCCACCTCCATGCACTTTAGGCACACTGAGCCAATTCGAACTTTGCATTATAAACACCTATACATCGGCACAGTGAAGCAGAGTAACCCTGATTTCCTGCACTGTGGCATCAAAAGGAAATAATCAAACAGAAACTTAGTCAAATCAAAACCAACCTTTGCCACAAAACCAAACAAAGCTGCAATTGAGACGATACTCACTGTCTTTTCTGCCTTTTCGAAAGGAGGGCCACAAAGCACTAAACCTCTTGAGGGCCCCTGGTCGTCCATCATCCTCATTGGGTGGTGTAGCACCTACCCCCAAAAAAAAACAAAAAAACACACAGCTTAACGTCATTAAAGTCAAAGTAGCTTGTCCACATTTCCTGTGCTGTTTGCAGGCACTCTACCTGATAAGCCCTTAGATAGATTAGATGAGACAAACAGAAAATTATATAATAACAATAAGTGACGCCAAGGTCTCCTCTCTAGTAATATGTAGAAGTAAATAAATAATATTATATTACCTGCCAGTAAAACAACTACACGTGAAATTAGAGATGGAGACAAGGAGAGATGATTAAAAAAATAAACAAAAATTTAACATGTTTTTTGTGTCTTCAGTGAAGGAATAAGTACAGAGGTTTGATCTCATAATCTTCAAATATCTATAAAACTAGAGACAATACAGCAATACAATTTAGCATTTTCATTCGAGCAAACAAATGAGGCGAAAGCGCTCAGATAATAGAATCAAAGCTATAATAAAACAAAATAGACAGGTATCTGTAAAGCCTCCAAGTTTAATAATTCTGTCCATCCAAGGTGGAAAATTCCAAACAGTTTGGAAAAAAAAACAAGAATTACACCAATCTTTAGGTCAGGATCACCAGACCAGGCATGTAATTATCCGCCTGGAAGTATCTTGCCTATATTCTCCAAAGTGTTGAAAAAAGAATCACATAGAATATTAAATCCAATGCAATTTGGCTTAAGCTCACAGTGTTACACAGAAACAGCAAATAGTTTTTTGGTGGAAAAACTAAAACATGGAGTAGATTAAGGTGAAAAAAGACTGGTGCTTTTTTCTGGATGTGACACAGTAAACCACGACATTCAGCTCCAAGAACTGTCTGATATCCACAGTGGTTTAAACCATATCTAAAAGGGAGAGAGCAATGTGTGTAGAGATCAATAATGTGACTTCTAACTTTCTGAAAACAAACACATGAAGGGCACAAGGGTCAATTCTTGGGCCTCTGCACTTCACATTATATATCAGGGCAAGTAGTTTTTATTGTCGGGAGAGTACAAATTTGCAAGTGCAATGATCGCAAAAAAAATTATCACTCAAAATTACTTTTAAATCACTGACATTTGCTTAAAAAAGGACCCTCAAGCGTTGCCAGCGCCATTTTTGATGTTTTGAAAACATTCTCGGGTGACTTCAAAAAGCCGTGTGATTTTCGGCCAGATTGCCAAATTTCATGTTCGGGGATTATTGTCCGCCGTGAATCAAATTAGCTTTTTTCGATTCGGCAGGCTAAAAAACAAGCAACAAGGCTATTTTACCCTCCACCATTTCACCCACCAAAGCCATAACCCTAGATTAAAACATTATCGGTCAGGGATTAGAAATAATGTGGCATAATTGTACGCCATTTGCTTAGTAAGTATCATATATGGCTTTAATCTAAACTAGTTGCTAGCGGGTTCTGAGGATTCACAAATGTAAATTACTTCTCTTCATACATTGGTTAGATGCATTTAAATGTTATAGAGCAAATGATGAAAAAATGTTGACATGTTATGTTATTAGTATTGTCTTATTGCTACATTTACTTTGTCAGGGAAAACTTAAATAACTGAGTCTAGTTCTGAAGTCAGGGAATTCTGAAATTATGTAAGACTGTGGAAACCCTGAATAAAATAACTATGTATAATGATTCTCTAGACAAGTCACATTATATTAATAGTATTATCTTGTATAAACATACCTTGACTCTAAAATAAAAGTTATTAATATGTGACATGGACTTCTGTCTTGTAAATTATCTTAAGTTTTTAACCTCTCAACCTTTTTATTTCCATTTTTAACATTACAATTTATATTTTTCCAAGCACACAACAGTTTAAAGCAAAAGTTTAGTTTGAAAAGAATGCAGGATTGAAAAGCATGCTAACACGGTAATGTAGGCTTGAGTTCACATTCTTATTTTGCATGCATATACACACAATCGTGAACCTGAAAACTGCTGGGAAAAATACCAAATTACAAAAAACATTTAAAAACAAAACATGTTTCATTGATAAGTATATACAAAATGGCAATATTAGAACTATATTTATCAAACACATACCTGGGAAAGTAAAATTGTTTCTGGGCAAATTAAATATGAAAGTCACTTGCGTTTGGGGTAAGTGGTAAAAATCCCCGAATTCCTAACCTCAAGGTCTTTAATCAGCTAAACTGGTTAAATAAATCTGTTAAACTAGACAGACAGACAGACAGACGGGGCTTTCAGTGCACAAAGTGGAGCAGGTCCCACACTTCTAATTTATAGGAATGAACTTTGATCACTACCCACATTGTTTAAAAGCCCCTCTACCTCTGCTAGAAAACGTTTCCCTCTGCATAGAGAACGCCCTGAGCTACACAACAACAGACTTCAACCTCCTGGTCCAGTAAATGAAGCAATGCACATTTTCTAATGCATTATTAAACAGCATATGTTAAATACACCAACTCACAATGAAGCTTCCAAAAAAACATGCTGCCAAACACGTTTATTTTTTTTATTCTGGGTACTGTGGAAAAACTATATATTTTTTTGTCTTCTAAATGCATTTGTTGTTGTTTTTTGGACGTAACTGGATATGAGCATTAAAAAAAAAACAATCCCAGGAGGAACTCACTGCGTTTTCCAGGCACATCAGAGGTGGTGAGGTTTTCTTTGGGCTGCTCACCTGGACACAAAAACACACAGTTTGAGGTTAGTTATGATGCTGTTGCAAGAAATTATTTCACTCATGTTTAGGCTTGAACTAAATCGAAGTAAATGCTGTAAATGTAAAACATGGTGCAGATGGTGATGGAAATCTGCCAGTTGTTTGAAAAAGACATTGAATGTTGTTTTTTTTCCAGTGTCTCTATGGTTCTCTATAACGACAAACCTCTCCAGGGTGCACATGAACATAAGCCTTTAAATAAACCGGACTAAGGAGTCATATGGAGACCAAGAAGCTTGTTTGGAAAACTTTATTATGATGGCAACTAATCAAATGAACAATCAAACGGAGGCTGGGTTTAATCAAGTCTGGCTCCAGTCAGTAATCCTGCCCCCTAGAAGACCTCTCAGGTACACATGGTCAGTCACCATAGTCTAAATAAATGCACAACAGCAACCTTGATCAAACCTTCATGCAGACATGATAACACAGCGCTGACTTAGACTAAAAATGTTTTTTTTAGGGGAAACTGATTTAAACCAGATCCTCTTCTTTCTGGATATTCAAATGCTATCAGGTATGGATTATTTTAGTGGTTGACCATAAATTTTAATTAGTCCAAAAGCATACACTCCTAACAAATAACATACATTAATAAAACTTATTTCAACTTCAAAAATAACATTTATTGCTCATTTTAAATAAAAAAATGGCTTAAACTGAAAAGCATTTTTTAATGTGGAAGAGTCTTAAATGTTGCAGGAAAAATGTTATTAATGTTGAAAAACATCCCTTAAAGAGTTCTGGATAGTGAACATTTACAGAAAACAATTTAAAGTCCAAAATGCATAAATATAT
>JAGKQL010000016.1:1221892-1303508 GCA_018398635.1 Cyprinodon brontotheroides | reverse complement strand
CGGCCGTTCAAAGTAAGGCTGCGAGCGGCGTGGGAGCGATGGATGACAGACGGAGACCACAGTTTCACGAAAGCTGGAACAACAGCGCCAACGCTTCTACCGGCTAAGGCGGATGGATTGTAGATGCTTGACTAACGCGTTCGTTAACCAATTTTGTTCGAGCTGAAAAGCCGCAATATTTCCGGAGCCTCGCACGAAAGTGACTCTGACAGCTAAGAAGGGAAATTGGCATGTCTGATTTGAGTTACACGGCTATTTTAATTCAGAAACAGAGGATGATGACTTTGATGGGTTTGATTAATACTTTGTAATTAAAATACATGAATAAATCACAAACATACTCAGTTTCCTTGCTCAGCTCTATTTTTAAATACAGCAGTAGAGGTATTTAAACGTAGTAGAGAAATGTACCTGTATATAAAACCCGGGCTACTCTCTATAATCTGGTGCGCCTTTATGTGTGTGTTAAATACAGTAATGGCACACATAACTGGGACTGCGCGCTTTAGTGCGGTGCTCTTTTATGGTCGTGGAGTATACGGTACTCCTTATCTAAAATGCTGATGGACTCCAAGACCACGAGGAACAAAGTTCTCTGGTCTGATGAAACAAAGATTGGACACTACAGAAAAGCATGGTGGAGGCAGCATTATGCTATGGGAATGTTCCTCAGCATCTGGAACTGGAGGAGTCAGGATGGAGGGAAAGATAAATGCAGTGATGAAAACAGACATCCTGGATGAAAACCTGGTCCAGAAACCATCAGACCTCAGGCTGGAGCAGTGACCCAAAACCCACGGCCGAGTTCTCAGAGGAGTGGATCAGAAAAAAAATTACTTTATTGATCTCAGAATAGAGAAATTAACTCTCTGTATTTAACCCATCCCCTCTGGGGAGCAGTGGGCTGCCACTGGGCAGCGCCTGGGGAGCAATCGGGGGTTAAGGGTCTTGCCTTAGAGACCCAGAGTGGCAGTCTGTGGGAATGGGTTTCGACCTCACAACCTCAGGATTCCAAGCTCTTTGCCCTAACCACTAGGCCGCGACTCCTGCCGCTGAGTGAATGTCCTGCTGTGGCCGAACCACAGTCTACATCATCCGTAGCGTTTGAAAATGGCTCCCATTCCACCCGATAGAGCCATCTTTAGGAACCAATTGTAAGGTTTTGTTTTCCAACATCATTTCACAAAATATCAACAAAGTTTTGAGCACATGTGTAACGTAAACCAGCTGCTGCATGGGGGGAATGAAAATGTGGACAGCACATCAGAGCTAAGGTTTATTTCTATCCTTAAATGATTCAGAACTCTGAAAATGGTCTGATCGTTTGCAGCTAATCTAAATAAATGAGTGTTGCTTCAGGATTGTACACAGAACTGTTGGCCAGCAGTAAATTATACAACAGCAAGCATCATTAATGGCTCCCTGTTGCTCAGCGACAAAGCTCTGTCCACACTGTGCACTGCTTCAACAGTTTGCTGAATCATCTGTTTACTTCGGCCTCCAAGGAAAGATTTTTTTTTTTATTCTTGTGTTGCTTTCAGATGATGGAAAAAAAACATTACCAATGTGAATTTCTGTGTGATTTCATTTCCAACAGAGTTCAACAGAACAGGTTTCTGTAGCTTCTCAAAGCGAGAGCTGACATGCCTCTGATGCAAAGCTGCCTTCAGGGCCCATTGGAAAACACAGCACCTTAACAAAAACTCTAGATAAACTCTCAGTCTGGGTGAAAAAAATAAAGCTGCATAATCGGTACCTCCTGGAAGTTCTAGGTCATGTATAAAACGTTCCTGTCTGTTAGTTTGTGCTGCGAGTTGGTAGGAATGTTAACCCTGATCACTGCTTCAAGGTTTCAGTCCACCTTAGCGTAGGTGTGTTTTCCCATGGCTATTTTATTGCTTTTAAAGCTCTTCAGGGTGTGGCTGTGTGCTTTATCTACATCTCACCAAAGTGATTAAATCATCCGTAACAATTAGCCCCCGGTTATTTCAGGAGTGCAGCAAGGAAGGTCACAAAGCCCCTTTATTTTCCCAATCACTGTTTCTTTTTAGGTTTCTAATCAACCAGAGATGTTCATTTAGGCTTAGGTATTAAGTCTACAGACCTTAGATTTTAAAATACTCCAAAATGAAGTTTTTTTTTCTTTTATTTGCTTTTGACAGAATTTTATGAGAAAAACAAAAGGTGATCAAGTAAACCAAGATCATCTCTACAAACAGCAGTCAAGGGTTATTTAAATCAAATAAAAAACATTAAAATTTATGTATAAAATTGAAAAAATATGAATTGCCTTAAGTTGTGATATTACATATTCTAACAAAAAAATATTTTAAAAATTCTTCCAAATGAACCGCGCTGCTGTGTATTGTTTAATTGCTGCAGTAGGGGGGCTAACTGTTCTTTTCTTAGAAATTATAACACTTTTTTTCCATTTGACATGAATGACTCAAAGACTTTCAACATCTAAAATACTAAGAAAGAAGAGAGAAAGGCTGAAACAGAAAGCAGAAGCTTTAAGCCTGATTCATCATAAAAGGCCTGCCTGTTGTTCTGAAACTAAAAGTAAAAGTTCCCAAATTTCCCAGAACTCTCAGAGGCCAGCCGGTGGTCCAGCACCTACAGCCAAACACTCTAGGTTTGAATCCTGTTTATATCAGGCTGTTTTAGCACAGATTTCTGCATGTTCTCTACATGCATGCATGCGTTCCCTCCATCTACTCCATCCTGCCACTCAGATTTATGTTAAAAGTCATCAGTACATATGTGTCCGTATTATCCTGTGTTGATTGATAGACTTTATTGATCTCACTGTGGAGAAATTTACTTTGTCACATCGGCTCAATAGTCAAACAGAAGGTGCCAAAAAGGAGGCCCCTACGCTCCCACATGTTTCCCCATCATGGAGCTTTTCAGGGTGACCAGGCCTCCCTGTCTGTCTATCTGCGCCTTTATCATGCATCCTAATCATCCTCCTCTGAGCTGGAAAAGCATCTGGCTCCCAGCCTTCATCACGGGACCCAAGAGTACATTTAAAGGAAAAGTCCGCTCATATTTAGACTACAAACTTCTGAAAGTACTTTAAATATGAAATTATTACTTTTCAATAAATGATCAGTGTTTTAATTAAGAGTAATTTTCATTTGAATGTGCTTTTACTAGAGGCATCCATATGTTTGTCAAAGAACACTACTGCCACCTACTGGTTTGTGACGCCACGGTCTTGATTGCATCGGCTGTTGATCAAGTCCAGTGCTGTATCTGGTGTTTGTCCCAGCGCGCTATTATCCAAGTCATCTTGAAAACATTCTTCTTCCAAATGTTGGCTACATAGTTTTACTCTTAAACTTAACTTTTTTTTTTTTAAATAACTACTTTATTTTTCCACTTTTACCCGACAATCCAACATCCAGCTGCCATGCAAGTGGGCATTGTCAGTTTCACTATAGCTTTCTGGTGAATTTCAATGGTGAAGTCACTCTGGAAATCTTCAATAATTGTTGTTGATTGCAGATGTTTCTAGTAGTTCCCATTGATTTTGCTTGTAAAGTGGGGAGAATGTATGCTAGGCTTACGCGCACCGTGGATCGTCACTGCCAGAAGAAAATGACTCCAGCGATTGCGACAAAAATTATAGTTTTTATTTTTTCACTGATTAACACTAAATTAATTAAATCAACACTAATGTATTAGTTTTAGGTGTAAATAATGAACAATTGATCACTCCTTGCCGACTAGACTTTTCCTTTAATCATAAATTAGGGACTCTTTGCCGCTAAATAAATGATTGTAACTTCCTTAAAATAGTTTTCAAATAAAGGCTGAAAGTTAATATTTGGTCTGAAGGCCTTTACAGAACAGAGTTAATGAGTTTCTCATATTTAAGTCTCATCTGTGGGAAAACTGTAGTTCTGGTTGTAAATCCAATTTTCTACTCTAAGTTACAGCTCATGACAGCCTGTAACTACATCATTCAGCAGTATTATACTGCAGTTCCAGCTTTGACCAGCAGTATGATGTCACATCACTAATCAGCCCTGTTATTCAGATTTTTGGCAGAGTTTGGTGATACACAACAGATGATTAAAAATGTTCACACTGCTGCTGCAATCATTTCAATCCCCGGTTCAGATGCATCCAATGTGGAAGACAGGACAGTCTGTTCAGGCCAAAGGTCTGCCACCTTTCACATCCAAAGAGCCATTTTGTTCTGAGTTGGGCTAATTATAAGTCGTTTAGAGCCACAAAATATTACATGACTTTTTAATAAAACACAACCTTTTATATTAGAGCTGAAACAACTAATTGGATCAATCGATTATTGAAATAGTCTTTCTGCATGGAGTTTGCATGTTCTCCCCTGAGCATGTGTGGGTTCTCTCCCCGGTGCTCCAGCTTCCTCCTACAGTCCAAAAACATGACTGTTAGGTTAATTGGCTTCTCTAAATGCTCCCTAGGTGTGAGTGTGCACGTGAATGGTTGTTTGTCCTTTTGTGTCTCTGTGTTGCCCTGCATATTGACTGGCTCACCTGTCCAGGGTGGACCCCCTCCTCGCCGTAGACAGCTGGAGATAGACACCAGGAACCCCTCGCAACCCCAATTGGGACAAGCGTGTCCAGATAATGGATGGATTATTGAAATAATTATCAACTAATTTAGTAATCGATTAATCGTTAACCCGAGCATAGATACCCTAAAACAAGCCTTTAGGTCAGGGTCTTCAACGCTTTCTCGCTGGCCAAGGACCCCCAAACTGATTGTGGAGATGGAGCTGGGACCCCTAATTATATATATATTGTATGAAATTGTGTTATATCAAACTTGTCCTATATTCACTCTATTACAGATGGAGTCATGTAACCAAAGTAATTTCTCCTCCCTGGGATTATTAAAGTATTTCTGATTCTGATTCCTGGTTGATGGACAGGTGTTGTGAATGAAGACGGTGCCCTGGTTTGAAAGAGCTCCTGTGTGTAAGCTGAATGTGTGCATTGATGACTGAAAGACATCTTCTGCCTCCATTTATCTGTTTACTACAGTGTATTGAATTCATGTTAATGTGTATTTAAAGACATTTTATTTAGTGGTAAAAAATAGCAGGAGGGAATATAAAAAAAGTAATCAACCAAAACTTTCGCGACCCCCATGCAGAACCTCCGCAGACCCCGTAGGGGTTGCAGACCCCCTGTTGAAGACCTCTGCTTTAGGTGACAGAGCAACTGTCTTAGAGCACCAATTATACCAGAGTTGTAAAGAAATATTGAAACGTTTTGCATTTTAAAGTGAAAAAAAAACAATTTTGTGTGTCAATATGCTCAATCCAGAACTCCTCAATAGAGAAAGTTTTAGCTTCACCTGGTTTAATTTTGTAAAACAAATGTTCCTCTTTAAGGAACCCTTTGCTATCCAACAATTAATTGATTAACAGGAAAAATAATCAACAGATTAATCGATTTGCATAATAATCGTTACTTGCAGCCCTATTACATATCTGCCATAGGGGCATGCAGGTGGTGCAGTGGTTAGTGCAAACGACCCATGAACAGAGGCCTTAATCCTCGACACGGCCGTACTGGGTTCGAATCCGACCTGTGGTTCTTCGCCGCATGTCTCTCCCCCTCTATCCTACCCCCTTTCCTCTCAGCCTACTGTCAAAAAACAAGTAACTAATGCCATAAAAACTAAAAAAAAAAATTCTGCTATAGGAAATCTGTTGCCGTCTTAAACAACCAGCAGTTTCTTGTATTTTTAGCTTTTAAAATAATAATCAAACACAATTTCAAGCTAATCAAAAAGCAAAATAGCTTTAAATATTTCTGTTTCTTTTGATGTCAGTCTGTTTTGAAAATTCAATTTGCCTTCGAGTCAATGAGTCGATGCAATCAACTGGTTTACTTTGAATCAATTTGACTGTATGATCTGGTTGAAATGTAAAGTGCCTTGAGATGACTTGTGTTGTGAATTGGTGCTATAGAAACAAACTGAATTGAATTTAAAAATTCTTAATTAAAAAAAACCTAAAGCTGGTAATTCTTATAGTAAATTAGTCAGTTCTTTATATAATGTTTAGCCTCTATTAAGAGCCATTTTAGAGGGTTCATGGAGCCAAAATATCAGCTACTTTCTGCCTTCATAACTGTTGTTTTTCTTTTTCATGTCTTAAAGGAAAAGCAAATTATGTTCAGAAGAGTTTTATTGATACAACCTGTAAGAAAAACTTTTAAATGAAATTCATTCAAAACATCCACTCTGTCTGAGGGCTAACTGTGCAGGAGCTCAGCGAATAAAAGGCAGTTACCAAAGGAAGCTTGTAATCAAAGTACTTGCTTGTAAGCAAGAAGTACTTTAATACTAAATAAATAATTTAAAGCCAAACCTTTGCTCACAAAACCTGCACTTTGGAGGTTTTTAAGCAGCTGATCCCACATTTGTTTAAAAACAAAAATCAATAGATTAGCGCACTGAAGAGGATTTTACTGTCTTGGAGAATGAAGACAGTAAATAAATAAAAAAGAAGATATCCCACTGGAAGCTGTCAAGGCATCTTCTTCTTCCTTATCCAAGCTAAAAAAAAACAAAAACTTCAAGTCTAAAATCCACAATTTCTGGCAACAAAAGGTGTTTGCACTCTGTTGCAATTATGTCAGCAATAACAGCAGTTCTGCTTCCCCACCCACCAGTTGCACAACACAGCATTTCAGCTAAAACACAATAAAAATCGGAGCAGCCATTACTCTCTCCCAGTTCTGATTTAGGTGTGATTCCTCTCTAACAGCAGGCTGTGATCCTGTTGAGCAGTCATGCTGACTCTGAATGGAGTTGCTCCTCTCAGCTATGAAGCATGTGGGTGGAAATAACAGTTCTGAGGAACAGCTTGAGGCCTGAGGCCCCTAAACCAGTTTCAACTACTTTCTGACAGAACAGATCTTCTCAACAATTTAGTCTAGATTTGAATCAAATCTGTTCCTTGGAAAAAGCTGAAAATGGTTCAATGATCATGTTCTTGATTCTAATCCAGGATAAATGTGTTTCCAGCAGGGGTGGATTTAGGAAATTTGGGGCCCTAGGCAAAAACAGGCAGGGGGCCATCTGACTTGAGAAGACAACATATAAAAGAAACCCATCATACAGAAACAGAAAATTCAATAGAATAGACATCCATTATTTGTTCTAGCTTTTGTCCCTTTTCTTGTTGTTTTCCTCTCTATGTTTTGTATTCCGCTGACTTTTCATGCTGTCTCAAAAGGAATACAAGATTTATTCCAAGCACTAAGCTCACTTAGCTGATTGCTCCTTCCTGTGTTTCCAAAAAGGCAACGGCAAAAAACAAATAAGTCACTGTAGACAAAGCCATGATCTGCTTATCTGTTCTCCATTTTTCATTTCTGATGAAATAAAAGCTGCATGAATCATGACAGCAGCAGGAGGCGGGTTACCAATCTACTTGCTCTGTAAAATACATGCAAACATCAGTTTTATGGGGCCCCCATGAACTTGGGGCCCTGGGCATCTGCCTAGTATTGCCTAATGGTAAATCCCCCCCCTGCTTTCCAGTCAGGTAGGAAAGTCCTTAAACTCCTCAAATGCCATATGTTTCAAACTAAGCAGAGATTAGCATCCATGATCGCAGAGATGATGGGTTAGTTAGGTCTGCAGGCAGGTTTACAGGTGTCAGCTTTAAGAAGGCTGCAGAAAGCCACCATATCCGCCTGCGCTGAATCTCACTAAACCTCACGGTGCAAAACAAACTTTGAGGTGGAGATCCAGCTTTGCAAACAAGCTCTTTAGAAAAAAAGAAGATCTGGAAAAACGCATACAATCCAGACAGCGCAGGTTCAAAGACCCGAAAACACTCTTCAGTTCCCTTAAATGGGGATTTTTTTACGAGTAAAAACTAAATATTTACACGAGGATTTACAAGAGCAAAACAGAACCGACGGTTCCACAAAACAAATGTCCAACTCACTCCATCTGTGCTTAAAGTTCATCAGCCCAACTCCTTTCCTTCTCCTGGTCACAGCTTCACTCATCGCTGCTAGAAGCTGCCGACGCGCCGCTCGCCTCTCAGCCGCTCCTCTCTGACGCTCCGCAGCGGCAGCTCTTCGTCTCCATCCCTGATCAAACCGCGCATCCGTCCGGGTCTCAGTCAGCGTCAGACACGCGGAGCAACAGCGCTGCTGCGTTCAAGTCAGGCGGAAAAACGAAAGCTCGGCTCTCCAGAGGTCTCCGCACGGCGGATGTGGGCGTTTACCGGTCAAAGTTGGCGGAGACCGCTTTCATATAGAGACTTTATGCTATTAACTGGGTAAAACTAGTTAGAAGCAATAATCTGTAAACAGCACCGTTGTTTAAAAGACCTATTAAAAAAAAAAAACAAAAAAAAAAAACAGCATTGAGCTGATGTAAGACAGTTAAATAAAAACAAGAAACTTTACAACATGCATGTTTCTACTGTAGGTTAGCTGTAATATAACTATCAGAATTAAATCATTTCTGGTGCAAATATTTCATTAAGTTCAGTTTATTTATCTAGCGCAAATTCAAAACACGTGTAAACACAAGGCACTTTACAGTTCACTAGATCATCCAGTCAAATTGATTGAAAGTTTTTTATCTAAGGAAAACCAGTTGATTGCATCAACTCATTGAATCTAATGCAATCCCTCACACTAAGCATGCTTATAGCAACAGTGGAGAGGAAAAACTCTGTTTTAACAGGAACAAACCTCCAGCAGAACCATACTGTGGCACATAAGTTAATACTATTTAAATTGATTTATTGTATCATAATATGACACAGAACCAGAACAGTGCATGATTGCACCAAATATATTAATGCTCTTGAACTTCCCTATCAATGTTTTTTTTTTTTTTTGTTTTTTTTTTCACCACTTTTTGTTCTTCCTCACTGTTTACATTTGATCACAGCTGCACTTTAAGAAAGCTATACAAAACAAAATTTGTATACACTCTGTGCATACAAAATAACAATAAAAGTTGTCGAAATCTAAAGCATAGGCATTTTTAGACAATTTTGAAGGGTGCTGAAATACCCTTAAATTGAATCATAGCACCCCTAAAATATTTTTTTTATATTAATGTGCCTTTTAAATTGAAAAAAGTAAAATAAAAATTCTAAACATAGAACAGGCTAAAACCTATGCAGTACTTATTACTATTAAAAAAGATGATATAAAAAGTATATATACTCTCCCATTTAAGACAGGGAAAAAATTAGCTGTCAGTGAAATTGTAAAAATTCAATGAAAATTGTTGCATTAATGTGGAATAGTGTTTCAACAGAAATGTTATTATTGAACCAAAAAAACAAACAAACAGCTAAACCAGCACGATGGAGCTCCTAAACTAAAATGTTAAGCAACACTTTGAGGGAATCCCTGCAATCAGGTGTTTTCCTAAATGTTTAGTCAGATTTCTACTCCCGTTGATAGTTTGTTAGTGAATGTGTCTGGACATGATTTTTTTAAATCATTATTATTTTAAAATCACAATTTAAAATCAATATTACAATCTATCAAATCATAATTTTTTCCTATTTTTATTTATATATATGTTTTCTTTTCTTTTTAGTAGAATCACTGTTGTGAATGTATCCTTTTTTATCGGGAGTGTGTTTAAACTTTCAAGCACAACTGTGTATATTTGCCTTATTAAATACAGTCCATGTTAGGATTGCCAGTCCAAAGAGGGAGAAGTGTACAAGGAAAGAGAGGAGAGAGATTTAAGGTAAGGAAAAGCCAGGTAAGTTTCAGTACAGGCCGTCCAAGAAGAGAAAAAACACAGGAAGACATAACACAAAAGTCTCAGATATGATTTGTTGGTGAATGATAGAGTCAGTTATTTTCAAAGGGCACTAAGCAAGTTTCAAAAATGTAGAGAATGTATGTAGAAAACAGTGAAATGTGTCTTGCATGTCCAGACAGCTACCTGGATGCTCAGCACCTCTGATCCTAGAATCGCCCCTGGTCTAAAGTAACATTTATTCTAAACAGAAGATATTGGGATTAGTATTGCACCTTTACTTACACTGACAATACAATATACAACCAACACACTAAAACCATTTATTCTCTGTGACAATTCTTACAGTTTAATAAAATGTTGCTCTGTAATATCTCCAACCTCAGCTTTTATTTCTATAGTGTTTATCATCATGTGATGCATTGGTCAGCCTTTACTGTCATCGTGTTTGAATTGATCAAATTAGTCCAATTAAAGGTGAAACATTTCTGAATAACATATACCTGGCTAGTAAGGTTGGCGTTTAAAGGACTATTCAGTGCAGAGAGCATAATAACATCTAACCCAAAAAGTGGCAAACATATTAAATAGTCTAACCAGCAAAGAACCAACCGCAAAAATGATTTGTAGTATAAAGCTGTACAGACAATATGTATTGTAAGGCGTCAGCAGCACTTTCCAAGCCTTTGGTGTATCAATCTATTTATATTGCACCTTTTAAAATAAACATCACAAATTGCTTTAACAAACAAAAGAGGAAAAAATATGGCAAAAGTGGACAAAAGAATGAGCTCCTAGATGTATTTGAAAAGAAGCCACAGAGTGCAGGGGGAAGGTAGTTCCCGGGAGTCGGCCAACTTTAGTTTTTATTCTTATTTGGGGGACTACCAACAGGTCTTGATCAAAGGACCTTTAGGCATTGATTGCGGTGTAGAGATATAATGTCAGAAATGTAAATTAGTGTCTGTCTATGCACTGCTCACCAGGTCAAAAGCAAAATCTTCAAATGCATTTGATGATGAATCACAAGCTCTATGAAGTTGCACTAAAAGGGGGAGTTACATGACAGAACTTTGAAGATCCAGTCAGGAGCCTAGCAGCAGCTTTCTGCACTGACTGCCACCAATCCAGGGAGGTTTTAGTTAAACACGTGTAAAGGCCATTAACTAATTAATAAAACCAAGATGAGATGAAACAACAGCATGGATTAAGATTTACATTTCTGGATGACCAACAGCAGGGCTGGCTTTGGCAGTATTTTGCAAATACCAGAAACAGGAATGAACTGGAGCTTTTACATGATTTTCCGTGGCCGGCGAAACCTTTGTCAAAGGTTCTCCCACAGATAGTTATTGAGGATTTGGGCAGATAGCCAGGCTCCTCAAGGATCTTATTTCTGTTCATAGTTATATTTTCTGGTGCAAAGATAATTACCTCGATTTTATCCTCTCACAGACATCCACTTTTAATTGAAATAACACTGCTTACAGGTACAGTGGAGGATGTTTTTTTTTTCCAGGGTGGATCATTAAAATAAGTGGTCCTCCTAACTGTCAATCACTCTGGTGATATGTTTACATAAGGGCGTCCTATGTGCTTGTCCCCATTTTCACTTACCGGTGGTGAGTCTGACATAGAGGAAAATTGCAAATCTTCTTATGGAAAGTAAGCCTGTATGAGCGATGCAAACAGTAACTTTTAAACAGAGCGTGAACGAGGAGAAATGGGCTTGTGCAAGCTTTCACATGCATTTAATAGGCATTCCTTCCCTGGAGGTGGTACAGGGTTGTGCATGTGCATTTTATTTTAAAATGGAGAGGGTGTGTCTTTTTAAAAATTCCCCCAAATCCTCCACTATACCTTTAATAAAATGTTGAGTTTTGAGGAGATAGAGAAGAAACAGTAATGGCCCCAGGGTAGGAACAGTAAACCGATCAGAACAAGAGTGAGAGCTGTAAGTAGATGAGGCCAGGACAGATTGCCAGGACAAACATTTCAAAGCAGAATCTGAAACAAAAGCCCAACTCCTCAACCTATCTAGCAGAGTAGGATGGTCAATCAACAGTGTTGGTCCAACATAAACAGTACAGAGCTTTACCTGCTTCATAATTCATCATCCATTAATAATCCAAGAATCATTATTGGTTGCAGCTGGTAATAAACAAGTTAAACATTTACATTAAATTCAATCCATGTTTTGCCCTATCTCTGTACAACAGAAATACTGGAAATTCAGATAGATTGATGGAAAAAACAAACTCCTGTTTAACATCAAAAGAACACAAATCCCCTGAAGCCTACCCCAAAGGGAACCTCAACAAATTCTGTCATTTTTGGTGAGGAAATATCTTTATTTAGTCCATGTCTTAAGTCCCCTTTCCTAAGTTTATTTTAAGTCTCACATCTTTAAAGACTAAAGCAAATATTTTTGCTCCAATTTCATGACACTGATCACATCTCTAACCCTGCATCACTTTGGTTTAGATTTTTAAATCAGAACTGTTTGTACTTTGGCCTAAAATTCAACCTGGAAGACTCTTAAACAGCCTAACCTGGAGCACTTGCTTACGTCCCCCGCTCAAGCTTTAACCATTCCAAGACGGGCCGCAGCCTCTCGCAGCCAATCTGTTCTCAAGATGCTCTTCATTAAGACGAAGGCCCAGCTTCCCCATTCAGCATTTCAGCTGAACTTTGACCCACGTCCACCCCATCTCCTCCCTCTCTCCTTCCGCTCAGTAGCTGGGCATAGACTGTGCAATATTTTCAATCTTTGCACACAGCTGCAACTCAAACTGTACTACGAAACCACAGGGTTTAAAAGTGCACAGCTCATGATGTAATAATGTGATCTAACTGCCCACACTGCATGTCCAAAAACCACATATCGACTCAGCGACAAGAGATGGCGCTGGTGGGACCCGTCAATCTGGATAAAGGAGAACTCTCATGTTTCCAAATGCGCAGTGCATGAGGTTCTGGTAAATCCGCCTCATAGCTCTGCTTCAACAGCAGGATTTGTCCACGAAAACCTTATGACGGCTGACTGAATTTCAAACATTTGGGATTTTTTGTGACATTTGTCATGTCATGAGAGGCTGATTGCTCTTCGCACACCCTGTATACTACACGACGCTAGCAAGATCAGGCTGAAAGTCGCCAAATCAAAAAAATTTATTGCAAATTTAATGGAGAATCGCCCAGAAAGTGCAAAAAATTGTACAGTGTATGCCCAGCTTTAGGGCTACGCTCACAGCGCAGGCCTTAATGCTCCATTTTCGATTTTTATGCTGTCGCTCACATTTCCAATTAAATTCGACTTGTATGTGATCTCCTGTGTAAACTGCATTCATACAACACAAGTGTCCAGCATGCGCAGTAAAGGGCGCAATGACGTCCACAAAGCCAGCGTGCTTCGTGATTATGGAAGTTAACATGGATGGTAGTGCTGTAGTGCATCTACAGTAAGCAATTTTTTCCCAACCTTAAATAGTTCATCTTTTCAAGAGGGTAAAAAAAACTACTCCCTACATTATCGTCCGGGCCATGGTTTTTGTTTTTCTTCCCGATTCTGCATAGCAAGACACAGTCCTATTTTTGAGTTTTCATCAATGAGACGAGACTAAATAAAAATTAGTGGGTTATCTTTGGACGTTTAAAATGCATCCTTGTGCTGTAATCTGTTAGACAAGCTAGGCAGTATCAGCCGTGCCGCGCTACTGCGTCTTGTTTGGCCATGCAGCCCACCTGGCATGCAGCAGCGCTAAGTCATTCTCTGCATTGATATTAATTTATACTTTCTCAATGGTCTGGTACTGCACGCTCAACTCTGACAAACTCTGATCTTCCAGCTCTGCTTGTGCAGAGATGCGCGGCAAGTCTGCGCTCCTCACCCCACATCGATGGTTCGATCTCAGCAGTATGGCTCTTCCAGCTCTTGCTACTTAATAAACTATATTTGGCTGATCATCCTCTGCCAAGCTTTAAAAAAATCACTTTTTCTAACTATCAAGATTTTATTTCTTCCAGTTCACAAGACGTGATACTAAACATTCTTCAACTTCTACCAAAAGGAATCCCTAAGTTATATCAAAAGAGCATATTTCATTGCATACTGTTTATTTTTGGATAAGGAGCCAGGTGTAAAGGTACATAGATCTTTGAATATTTCTTTCTCATAGTTCTCATTTCTATCTTGTATTTAAATATGATGTAAATGTTTCCTTGTATTATCACTAAAAATTTTCTCTGTTTTCATTAAATATTTGATCATTTTAGTTAGCATCTTCATTCAATTTAGGTCTGGATTTTCATTACAAGCAAATGAGTAGGTTTTCTCTGTAATTTCTTTTTATTAGACCCCTGTGAATTTAAATGTACTTTGACCCCTGAGCAGTGGCAGTGGAAACCCAGGGGCAAATTGAAGAAATAAAGCCAAAATTACCAAATTAGAAAGAAGAATGATTTTGTTCTTTGCTTTTTTTTTTTGGAGTAATGATGATTTTATTGATCTGTGTGTAAATGCATAATTCATAGTAGAAGTAATTCATAGTCGGGATGTATTTGCTTTAATCGATGGAAACCCTTTGTATGCTCTAAAACCGCTTCTTTATTGCGTGCATTTTGTTAGCTTTTCTGCCTTACTATAAATCAACCAATGTGATGTGTTGAACTAGGATCTGCTATTTTCACAACTTTTTGTGGATACACTTTTGTATAAAGTAGGGCATTATTTCATAAAACTTGTTTTTAAATTCTCCAAGATTAAGTTTTCTACCCCAAAGCAATGATGAACTCCACAGCAGTATTCTATATCCAGCAATTGTAGCATCTAGGCTAGGGCTGTCAGTCTGGTAAAGAATGTGGTTGTTATTTGAAAAATTGTAAAGGTTAACCCTTTTTTTTTGCTAAATAAAACTGACTGAAACTAGACTAAAGGCTTTTTAAGTTTTAGTCGATTAAAACCGACTAAAGCTGGTAATAAACAAGTTACTTATTTGCATTAAATTCAATCCATGTTTTGCTCTGTCTCTGTACAACAGAAATATTGGAAATTAAGATAGATCGATGGGAAATAAACAACTCCTTTTTAACACCAAAAGAACACAAATCCCTTGAAGCCTAAGGAAATACCTTTATTTAGTCCTTGTCTTAAGTCCCCTTTCCTAAGTTTATCTTAAGTCTCACGTCTTTAAAGACTAAAGCAAATATTTTAAGGTTAACCCTAACCCTTTTTTTGCAACATAAAACTGACTGAAACTAGACTAAAGGCTTTTTAAGTTTTAGTCGATTAAAACCGACTAAAACTATCACATATCGTAATGACTATACGGAAACTAGTAATAGTTTTCATCCTGAAGACTAAAACTAAGAATGAATCTAAGATGGCTATCAAAAACAATACTGGGATGAATGCAATCTGGCTGTTCAGACACAGGTTGCATTTGAAAAGATCAGCTTCGTATCGGATTCAGGACCACAGACTGTCCCCTCGGTCGCATTCCATAAAATTGGACCTGTGTTGTTCAGACTGCCATGAAAAGATCAGATGCAGGTCGCTTATGCTGGGCAAAAAAAAAATGGATTCTTGGGTGACCTCAGGCTGGCAGTGTGAACGTAAGCCCTGGACAGAGTCATCCCCAAAATCGGTCCTGGAGGGCCGCTGTCCTGCAGGTTTTAGAGGTTTCCCTGCTCCAGCACAGCTGATTTTACATTAATTATTTATTAACAGGCTTTTTACTGAACTGCAATTATCAGAATCAGCTGTGAAGCTAAAGCAGAGAAACCTCTAAAACCTGCAGGACAGGGGCCCTCGAGGACCGACTTTGGGGATACCTGTCCTAGACCCTCTCATCCTCTGGTTTATTCCACCACCAGTGCCTGGGCCCCTGAGGAAAGGTTAGTCTAATCCTCTGAGTTAGTCATCTAGGCTCAAGGCAATTTACACCATAATGTCTTCTGTCGGGGTCCGAGCGCAAACATTTATTTAAATTTGTATCAGTAAAAGTTCTCTAACGGCTTCTTTTCTCAGTGTGAGTCTCTCCATGTCTTTGTCCTGCCAGTTCAAGTCCCATTAGTCCCAGTCATTATGCCCTTTATGTTCAGGTAGTGATGAAGCAGTTCTTAGGTTTGGACTTTTCCGTTTGGCTTCTTGCTCTTTACTCTGGGAGTTATTTTAAATTCATGTCACTCTCCTAAACCCTCCAGCTAAAATTCCAATGGCAAAAGGACTCTGACCTCATGGGCGAGGCAGCTATAAAAAACAATGCCTGGGGAAAGACTTTTACCTTTTACACATTCAGACTCAACAGTCAACATAATGAAGCAATTTCACATTAATTGAAGCAATAAGGGTGGAAGAAATATCCTTTATTGCCCCACAGTGGGGGTGTTCTTTGAAGTGAAATGCAAATGGTAGCATTCAGATACAAACAAGGGTAAAAAATCTCATTAAGAAAATTTAGAATGTCAGACCCTAAAGGAAAGTTATAAGTTTATAGCATAAGAAAAATACAGCTACTAAAAAGAAAATATTTAGATTAAAGTGCTCGAAATAGCAGCAAAATTTAAAGAATGTACAAAACCTGGATTAAAACATAAAAGAACAGAAGATTTAAAAAGAAAAACTGGGCTGCAGGAGCAGCTGGAACAGGCCTGAAGTTTTAAGAGACAATTTAAAGATTTGAGGAAATGAAAACATATCAAAGTGTTTGTGAAACCTGGCCTTCTGGGTTTCTGTCCACCCTTAAACAAAAAGATCATGCGACACAAGCGTTGGAAAACAGTCAGTTCTCAGTAAACATGAGACTCTGACACCTGAAATCTGATTTCCGTGATCTTGTCTTAAAGTAAGAAGGTTTAATCAACACCAGCTGCAGGTGTTTGATGTCACTGCTGAGGATCAGCCTCATGTTAGCTTCATACATACCAAATTTCTTCAGCAGCTCTTGAACCCGTCGTCCTTCTGAGGGGCCGTCTTCATCTATAACTGAGATTATAGAACATGTCAGATTAAAATCCTCTTTAGAGAATAAAAACCTTTTAAGGTTGGTATCAAACACACTTCCTTTTAACCCTACATTTTTATCAAAATACATTTTTTGTTGCTTTTGGAACAAGTTTAATGACATTTCTTGCTTATTATTTTATATTTAACCCAAACTATATTTGCCTTTTATTATTCTGATGAAGGTTCTCAGTCATCCAGGTCATAGTCATTCCGTAGGAAAAATTCAAAAATATCCACTGGACTTGGTTTTCAAGATTTGAAGACGCTTTAAGCACCTCTCCAGGAAGCTTTCTCAATTCAAATCATAGACAGGTTCAGATATTACAGGCTAACGATGGAACTAAACGACCCATTCATCGGTTACCATTGCATGTTTCAAGCAATACAAGGCCTTGTCCATATAAGACTCAAACTCACTCTGGGTTCCAGACATTTGAATTGACAGAAAGCTTCCTATGATGGTGTGCAGAAACGTCTTCAAATCTTGAAAACCAAGTCCAGTGGATATTTTTTGAATTTTTATGGAATTACCTTTTATTATTAACTTACAATATAGCAGTTGTGTTTGCAAGCAGGTAGTTGGCCTTCTTCTCTTTAGGGTACCAACAAATTCATTCATGCAATTGCAGCACATCTTGAAAAATAACAGCATTTCCTTTCACAGATTCATTTTTTAAGTTTTATTTTAACAAATTTTTGTCAGTTTTGAAGGTCCTACAGAGATTCTGGCTCAACTCAGTTAACTAGCAGCTATCAGGAACCTCCAGCCCCATTTCACCTGGGTTGTGAACTCATTTCAGAGTCACTGAAAGCATAAATTTTATGACATCGTGTAGCCAATTTTACCTCAGGGCTTTTACTTTATGAAAATAATCATCCATAAAACTACTAAAGCTTCAAGGAGATTGGGCCTGACGTAAATTTAGATTTCAATCCTAAATCAGTCCATATTTTATGAAACCATCCAGGAATTACCTTTTCTGGATGATTCTCGAGCTGATGAAAAAGACGCCAACCCTCTCCTTCGATCAAATCCCCCCTCATCCTCACTGTTGTGCCTTTCTGTAGAAGAAACCAACAGGTTTAGCGAACACAAAGTTCAGATTCAGCAGAAGATCAGATCCACATGATTATTCCCTGGTATGATCGACTGTCTTACTTTTGATGCGAAGAGATGAGAAACGAAAAGTCCTTCGTGTGTTGGGAGAAATAATCTGTTCATTTTCCTAAGAGGAATTAAAAAAGGAAAATTAGATTTAAAAAAAATAAACAAGCTGTTAAAATCGGTTCATTGAGAAGATAAATAACAGATTTCTAATGTTTTAAAAATCATCACACACATAATATAAACACTATGAGCAGATTAAACAAAGCTTTGCTTGGTATTTACCGGTTGTTTCATGGTTTATAGGGTTTTTTTTGACTGATTTTGACTTGGAATACTGCCACCAGTATGGTTAGTCATTTATACTGGAACATCTCCAAGAATAGCTGGATAAACAGGATTTCTTTAGCTTAGTAGGAAGTATTTAGGTCAACAATTCATATGTAGACCTTTATGACTGTTTTAATCAGGGAATTAAAAACTACAGTGTTTTATGAAACCTTCTTTTGGCTTATATTTTTGTTCATAACTTTGACAAATTCTTTTAATGCATGAGGAAAGCTTTGTGCTTCTCAGCAGCAGCTTTCGCTCTTAAAAGGATTCCCAAAGCAGATCGTCCGCTCAGGGCTTGTCATTGTGAATAAGGCTCATTGGTTCTGGAAGACACGCTCTCTATTTATAGGACAGAAATGACAGGACATGTCCCTGTCCTTTGGGAAATCTCTCCAGTAATATAAACCACTGCTGTAGGAGTGGAATGCATCATGACGAGTGAAAGCAAAGTGTCTGTGATACTAAATCATTGTAATTAAAGTTTTGTATTTTTTTGTCCTGCCTTTATTTCTTATCCGCCTCATTTAAAGCATAAATAGTTTCTGTTTAATGCATTGTTGGGTCTCCCTGGGAAAATTCTCCCTTTGCAGGAAGTGATGAGTTTTGTTTTTCTTCTTTGTTTTGAATAAATGACTAAGGAGCTGGGATGTAAGCATGAGCAGAGGAGATAGAAGTCAACAACCTGAGCTGAAGGTCCAAGAGAGACGGCTGCACTGACAGTAATTCATTTCAATTCATTTTATTTCTATAGCACCAATTGACAACAAGTAATCTCAAGGCACTTTACAGTTCACCAGATCACACTGTCAAATTGAATCAAAATTTTCTATCTAAGGAAAATCAGTTGATTGCATTGATTAATTGACTTGAAGGCAATCTCTTACACTAAGCATGCTTGTAGCGACAGTGGAGAGGAAAAACTCCCTTTTAACAGGAAGAAACCTCCAGCAGAACCAGGCTCCAGTGTGAGAGCCCATCTGCTGAGGCGACTGGGGTTCAAGGAGACAGAAGCAGAGATAGAAAAAGAAGCAGAGATAGAAAAGACAACTGTAAAATATGATCCTTCATTTCTTCATTTGAAACATATTAATGAGAACTCATTGATCCCTTTCAGTTTTTATTAAATTTTTAAACTTGGTCAGGTGGGTCTATCTTTTAGCTACTGTGTAATTGGACATACCTATTAGACCACAGAAGCACGATGATAATAATAAATAAATGAAAAAAGAGAAACAAACTATTACACCCAGACAATTTATATTATGCTATTTCTGCAAAGTAAATTAACAAGTATAGGATGACTAATTAATTTAATACAGCATTGAAGCTAAAGGCTCTTCTTCTTTGAAGAAAAACAGTGTTTAAAAAAGACCTTTGCAAAAACTTTAAATGAAAAGAAAAATATCAAGTGAAACAAAAGATCAGGCTGCAAATCCAAGGAATCAAACCATGAATTTTCATTTAGCTTGTGATGAAAGACGAAACGGTAAATTTCTTACAAAAGAGATGGTGAAAAGGAGGGCTGGTATAAGCGTGCCACCTCTAGTGGTCAAGCAGTCTCTGTGGATTTCTACAGCTTTTTAAGAGATATTCGGGTTATTTATTGCCTTTTGTAAAAGTAAGCCAAAGTATGTCACGGTTAGCTTACAAATAACTGAAGCAAACCTGTATTTGAAGTTAATAAAACTGTCATGACCTTAACGCAGATGACTACTTAATTATAAATTTCATTCACCTGTCTAACTTTGACTGTTTGTAGTCACTGCTCATCTGATCCACCTGCTCCTGCCTCTATTTAAGGTGTTTGCATCTAGTTATCAGGGGGAGATTATTCTCGTTCCCTCGTGTCAATGGTGAGAGCATTTTTAGTGTTCCGTAGTGTTTCTGATCTCCTGATCCTGACCTGTTCTGCCTCTCAACCACTGAACCTGCATGTTGCTGTATGATCTCAGAGGTAAGTGTGTTTTTTGCGTTTCTTAGTGTTTCTGATCTCCTGATCCTGACCTGTTCTGCCTTTCAACCACTGAACCTGCCTGTTGCTGTATGATCTCAGAGGTAAGTGTGTTTTTTGCGTTTCTTAGTGTTTCTGATTTCTGATCCTGACCTGTTCTGCCTCTCAAACACTGAGCCTGCACGTTCCCATCTGATCTGTTTGCCTGACCTGGCTACGGACTCCTCCATGTTCTCCGGGGCTACAGCATCTGTGACACTCTGGGCATCCGCCGCATCTTGTTGGCAGCCCACCGGGTAGATCCTACCTCGTTCTCTGGTGATGGACTGAACCGTCGTCATCATCCTCCATCAGATTATCGTGGTCACTAACCTGTTTCTCTCTCCTGCAGAGGTTAATGTCTTAGACACCCTAGCCACTGCAGATCTGCCTTTTTCAATAAAGTTTTTTTGAATTGTCGCGCTGTCTGTCTTGCCTGAATACTAGGTTCTTCTTTTTTAAGTCATGACAAAAACAGTATTTAAATCTACAAACTACATTGTTGTTTCCAGAGTGTATGTCATGATCTGGCCTGTTTGCTCCTCCTTAATTAGTAATTCCTTTCACCTGTTTTCCCTCCCTGCCTCAATTATAATTTATTCCTCTGACCTGTTTCCTCTGGTTTATATTCAGTTCAGCCTGAGCATTCAGTGCCAGATCATTACGTGTCTTTCTGTTAGCCTGTCATTTTTATTTCATGGTTCATGTGCTGGATCCTAGCAGCCAGTGGAAAGAGGGTTTTAGTGTTTGCCTCGTCTCCTGATCGTCCACTGTTCCTCCCCCACGGAGTCCTCTGGGTTTTTGGCTCATTATGGGGGAGGTTCAGTTTTTATTCAGTAAGCCTGGCTCCAGGGAGGAGACCCGTTTAAAGTCCTGCTTCAAGTTCCGGTTCCACGTCCTGTCTCGGCTGCCCTCTTTAATAAACGTTTAATAAACGATCCTGTCTGCTCCACAATGGCGTGACCACCTGGTCATGCTTCTGGTCCCAGTCAGACTCTGAACCCCTCCTGTCCCGGAGCTCTGTTAAAGCCTGGAAGCCTGGATCCTGCTACCTGTTCTGTTCCTGCCTGATCTGAAACCTTTTCTGTCTGTTCCTGCCTGATCCTCATCCCTGATCAGGATCGGCTTCCCCAACTCCTCCGGAGCTGCAGCACTGGGGACACTCTGGGTGACGCGAGCTGCGTCAGCTGTCAGCCCATCGGCTGGATTACACCCCTCAAGGGGTATGGACAGAACTACTAAACCAGGTAAGTGACTCACTGAGAACATCATCTTCAGTCAGATGATGGTGGTCACTTACCTGTGTTTCTCCCCTAAGTGTCTGAGATTGAAGCGGTGCCCGCCCCATACCTGCAGTGTCCGCTGAGCCACAGCTCCTGCTTTTGTTTTGTTTTATTTAATAAACGTTTTGAACTTTCCTACTGACTGTCTCTCCTTGAATACTGGGTTCATCTGTCCTCGTTCATAACAGTGTATGCCTAAAGTCTTTTACAACCCTTTAATTGCTGAGTAACAATTATGCTTTACATTCATCCAACAGATTTCCATTACACCCATGAAGGAGTCAATATCAAATCAATCTTCGGTTTAATCCTTTTCATGATTTGTGACCATGTGACGTACAGATACAGTGAACTGCACGTACAAAATTAAATATTGTGGCTTTTCTGTAATCCACACTGAGTTAAAATGAAATTTGGTCAAATGTCTTTCAGGAATCGGTGCTCAAATCGCACAGATTTTTTACTTGGTACTTGATGACAATTGTTTATTTATTCATCTAGTTGGTTTTATGTCAGGGACAGACTTAAACTGGAATCTGCATATCCTTAACAGTTCAACTCAAAACTTTTCACTCCAGAAGCTTTAATGCTAACAAGCTGCATTTATTCCAAAGCCATTGACTGTTTGTTTTGGATCATTGTCTTACAGCAGCAGGTTATGTGGAAGCTGTTAATATTTAACAAGATTTGAGTGATTTTTTTTCTTTAATGACAGACGGCATCTTAGGTGCACCAATGAAAGTTGTTGCACATCCTTCCTCCCTAACACACATATTTCTGCGTGAATGCAGGGAGTGTTTCTGTTTTTGAAGGATCTTTGTTGAAGAGTACTGTGCATTTTCAAACACTTGCTTATATGCTGCTGCTGGAAGACCTGCAGCAACAGGAGCAGTTTTAATGCCTCCGTTTCTATGTTGTTAATAGATGGTATTCCTACATTTTCCCACTCAGGGAAAATAAAGGCCATTCCTTTTCTTTGCTGTTCTTTTCTACGCTATAACATCAACAGAAAAAAACTCCCGGCACCATCCTGCTGCCACCACTGTGGATGAACTTTTAGTGCTCTGAAGTTGGAAAGCCTGCGATGGACTGGCGACCTGTACAGGGTGGACCCCGCCTCTCGCTCGTAGACAGCTGGAGATAGGTATCAGCACCCCTCGCGCCCCCACTCAGGATAAAGCGTGTCAGAAAATGGATGGATGGATGGAATTTGGAAAGCTTCACCTTGATTTTTGCAAAACCTCTTTTTGTCATTGTGGACAATCAACCAAATATCCTCCTTGTTTGAATCTTTTACAGCATGATTTAAGTTTTCTGTTGACTTTAACAGAGATGTTCTGGTAGTCTCCAATTAAGTACTGTCTTTAGCTTGGATTATATTTGATTCAATTTATTTATAAAGCATCTATTAACATGTGTCATCTCAGAAAAGTTTTCAGATAGAATTCAGTTAAATCAGACATGTTGTTTAAAAGTTTCCTGTCTAAGGAAACCCAGCTGATTACATGGAATAGTAATTGATTCTGTTTTATCTATTGGAGGCAGTTTGAGTCTTTTTGCAGATATATGCAAAGTGGTGACACTATATGTTTAAGTTTTTCTCATGTAGAGTCACAGTTAACCTCATGACCACCTGACACTGATATCCAAGTAATTTCTGAACAATCATTAATGGGAAGGTTTATTCTGTGTCTGAAAACCTGGAGGAAGAGCTAAAAACATGAACCAAGGCCAGACCAGCTGGGAAGGAGCCACTGGGTATACGAAGGAATTATAGATATTTTTCTATTCTTTCTGAACCCATTTCTGTTTCTTTTGATTTTCAGTAGCTGTCGGATGCAGTGGCTGTCTGAAGCTATGGGCAAGGAGCAGCATTCGTTGGTGTAAATAAACTCCAAATCAACGTTTTTTATTCAAATAGATAATGTCACAACTTTGTGTAATTTCAATAAAAAAAGAACATGATTTTTATCAGTAATATTTTCCTTTTCATGCCACAGAATAAAGATAATCTATTTCTAACTGCTTCCTGATTTGACTTAAAATTAGCATCCAAATAGACAAACAAGAGGAAGGACCAGTTTTATCTAGGAATCAATTAAATAAACAGGACTTCTATATCACAGTTTTTCTTTTTCATCTTTTATTCAAAGCAGCTCCTTCAGAGCAAATTATTTCAGATATTTTTAGGGTTTGTTTTCCTATTTTTCAATAAGGGCAACAATTAATGATTATTTTGCTAATCCATCAATCTGTTGATTATTATTCTGATTAATAATTAGATAGCCAAATGTTCCTTAAAGAAGACTTTTCACAAAAGTAAACAAAGTGGAGCTAAATCTTTTCCACTTGAGGATTTCTGGATAGAGCATATTTACAGATGAAAAAGTTTTTTTAATCTTTTGTAAAATCTTGGTATAATTACTGCTCTTAGTGGGTTTCTCTGTCACCTAAAGGCATTTTTTAAAGTCTCTACGCTCCAATTAACAATTCAGTTTATTTCAATAATCGATCAATCACGACTAATTGTTTCAGCCCAACTTTTTATTATTATTTAATTCCAAAGATTTTTAAAGTCGTGGGCACATGGAAGTTTGTTATTCAACTTTTCTTCTGAAGCACACAGAGAGGGCATACTTTAAAATTCTCCTTAAGGTGAAATGAATGAAGTGTTTCAGGACTGTATGTCATGTTGTCTCTAGTACCAGAAATGACAGCGTCATCATATTAGCAGGCTACTGTAGCTTGCTGATCTTTACTGTTCTGAAAATCAGCAGAGACATGTTTTTTCTTACAGCCAGTAGAGTGCATTATGGAGTCATAGTATAGATAAAGTTATCAGCACTGCTGTGCACAGGACTGGGTAGACGTTTCTATTGAAACCAGATCTACGATTAAAACCATGAAGTTTATTAGAAGAGGATTTTTTAAGGCAGTAGATCTGAGCAGGATTAAGAACCTGTACACCATTCCAGGATGCCATATCTTTACACATAGGGTAGAAAAGCTAAGCTCCCCTGCAATAATCTCAGCAGTAAAATGGTTTGCTCTTGTAATTCTTACCACAGGAAGTAAAAGTTGTCACGATCAAAGTTCTGTATTCCTCGTGTCATGTGACATTGGCAGGAAATGTTAGAAGTGAAGAGGTGTTTTCGAACATGCTAAGCCTACAGCATAAATGGTTTGTAATTATGAGAACTCACATAGACTTCCCTAAGGCAGTTAAGCTGCAAGTTGATCACAGAGAGATAATGGAACAGCCTGTAACCTTAAACACTATGACCTGTGTGAGAGAATACTCACCACCTGTCCTTTCCCTGAAGTCTTGTCCATTTGTCCTGGGGAGGTAGATGTGTCCACTGGATCCAGTGACAATGTTAGACCCTTGGCATGAGTCTGGTTGTATCTACTCACCAACCAACATGCAAAGAAATGCACAGAATATGCTGTGCAGTGTCAAACAGTAATGAAGAGGCAAGTGCACACGCATGAGGAAGTGCAGCTGATGAAATGCGCGGTTGGTGGACTTCACTCTGATGCTGGGATTTCCTCTTTTAATGTTAAACCAAAACACAGTGTCGTTGCATGGGCGTGTTGTGAGAAAGCATTGTGAGGAGCAAACCTGTTCAGCAGCTTCTCAATCGGGTTTGGCCAAAAAGTTTAATAATAAACAATATTGCTTATTCAGTTTGAAGTTTCTCTGTTTGCACTGAAACAAGTCTGGGGAGGGACGGTGCAACCTTTCAGAGGAACCATTCAGTTTATGCTGCCAGGTGAGCCAGCTTGGAACATCAGACAGGTATGATGATGCTACAAAGGTCTGTGGTTTTCTGTTTCATGACAGAAAAAGTGAAGTTGATCCTCCCTTCAGTGGACATTAACAGAACCAAATGCAGAAGCGGGCTGTGAGAAACAAAACACACACTACTGAATATGATTACTTCTACTATTTATCAGCCTATTTTATTTTATTTATACAAAGTTTAACTTACAGTGAAACACTGTGGTTAATCAACCTGAAACCAGTTTAAAACGCTCTGCTTGATATTCACAATAGTCCTTTGTGTTTAACGCCACTAATACTGGGAGCACATCTTCTTTCAGTTTGGTTTATGCATTTATTAAATGAGCTTTCATGTTTGGTGATTTTCTTTCAGACCTTTAATTCATTCATTGTTTTTTCTTTTTGCATCTATGGCTTGTCTTTCAGCTCAACCCCTTCTAATGGGTCCAGTTTAGAAAATCTTGATACCAGTTTAGAAATTCTTGATACAAGTAAAACATTTTAACCTTTTCATAACATGAGGACCCAAATTTGGGTCCTCAGCACTCGCCCCAAGATTTTTAGAGCTGTCACATATTCTCTGGGGTCTTGCCTTTATTTTGATACCAAAACAATAAAAATAAACTCTGTAGTTCTTGAAATATATTCAATTCATTTTGGGCATGTTATTTTCACGCATATTTCTCGAAAACAGGCCTAGTGTCCAAGAGGTTTTAACTAATTTTTTTCCAAAGCTTTGCTCCTGGTTTCGTTGTTAAACCATTTCCTAAAATATGAGAGTTAACAGAGACATTCATTCTTCCTTTTCTGAAAGGTGGTATCATCTATAGATCAATTTCAAGTTTCCTGCAAGTCCTGGGAACTTATCTGCATGACCAAGAAGTTTTTATTACTCTTTTAAATAATCTTCCCGTCATAATCAGTCAGTTTTTAGAAAGCTCTTTGACCATAGCTACAATCAAAGTGGTGAACCACATCTTACGGTCCTAATATGCTTACATATTTCATGGGCCTTTCTATTAAATTGTCCTTGTACTTGTAGAGTAATGCATGTAATGTAAAACAATGCATGAGTAAAGGTTAATTTTATTCAAACTTAAAAGTATCAGAGTGTCATCATTGATGTTGAATAAAGTCAATGATCCTATGCAATCTGCTGGCATTCCTTATATAGAAAATGTTTTATCAATCTGTGTGGAGGATTGAATTGACCCTGACGTGCCTTAAGAAAGTGTGTTCTTAATTTGCTCTATAGGCATAAACTAAATACATTTGAATTAAAAGGTTTCTATTTACTGAGATGTGAGATCGGATTGCAACTGTGGTAACAACAATTAAATAATGAAGATTATCATAGGCAATATTACAAAGCAAACTCAAAAATGCCTTCTGTTAGAGTTCTGGTTTTGTTATGTGTTTTTCTTTTGGATGTTCAGTTTTTCTTTGTGTCATGTTTGGCTTAAGGTTCCTAACCCACATGCAGAACACACTGAAGCAGGAGAAAAGTTCAAAGGTTTATTGGAATATTTCTGTACAAGGAATAAACAGATCCAGGGGTTAATCAGATCCAGGACTGGTCACGCAGTGGGTTCACTGCAGAGGGGGACAGTGGAGTTAGTGGATGTCCAGGTAATTTGCAGGATGTGAGTGAGCAGGACAGTGACAGTAGCCTACCTGTTCTGGAGTTAGAGCTTAGCGGGCTGAGGGGGGGGGGTGGAACCTTGAGGGGTCCAGAGGCTGTCGGCAGGCTGAGGGCTTGGCGGAGGCAGAGCTTGGTTTGTGTGTTCGCAGATCACAGATTAGAGTTTTCCCTTCCAGATTCTTCTGAGAGCGGCAGGCAGGTCTTTGACAGGAATGATTCTCCAGGGTTCTTCAGAGATCAGACAGGCAGATTTCCAACAGAGAAACTTTCTTCAGGGTTTCTGGTTTCAGGCAGGTTCAACCTGGGAAGCAGAAAGGACGAAAAACGGATCAGGTTCAGGTTTTCAGGGAGTCAGAGATTCAGCCAGGCAGGTTGGCTCAGGCTTGCTAACCGTAACTGGCAAACACTCTGGCCCTGGAGAGGAGTCCTCTGCCTCCTTAAATACAGGTCTCCTGAGTGACCAGATGAGCGACAGGTGGTGCAATCAGCTCTGCTAAGACAGAGGGCTGTGTAATGCCTCTGGTGGAGAAAGTGGACAGACCTCCACAGATCCCAACACTTTAAGCTTTGCTCCTTGTTTTCTAGCTTTTTATGGTTTAATTCTTATTTTATTGTGTTCTTGTTGTTTTTTTCTTCTTAGTTTCTGTCTTAGTCTTGGTTCTGTTATGTTTTCTTTTGAGTGTTCAGTTTTGCTTTTACTCCATGTTTTATAGTCTTAGTGGTTTATTTCTTATTTGTTCTTTCTGGTTATTTTCAGTTCTCAGGTTTTATTTGCTGCCCTCTGCTGCCCTCTTGAGTTCTCCTTTTTTTCCCTTGCCCCTTTCTTGTTTCTGCTCTACTCACACCTGCTCCTAATCTGCTCGTTAGCCTTCCACCTTGTGATAGTAATTCCCCTGATGTCTCCATGGTTTCTGGTTTGTTTTGACTTGTTTCCTTGTTTTGATTTTTGGACTCCTGGTTTCCTGTTAGTTTTGACTTTGTTTTCTTTTTGGATTACCTGCCTCTGTTTTCAATGAACCTTCATTAAATCACCAGAAAATTCACCTCTGCCTTCGTGCCTCTGCTTTTGGGTGAACAATCCATCACCAAATCCTGACACCTTTAAATTTTAAATTTTTTAATGTACAATCCTTAAATCTAACTATGCTAGAAGCATCGAATAAATATAATAGGACTTTTGTTTTTCCAATAAGACTGTCTAAAAATCTGTGGTGAGGTTTAGTGGAGGTTGTTCTTTTTCCTGGTGGATCATCTAAATAAGTGGTCCTCCTAATTGTCAATCATTCTGGTGATTGTTTATGTAATATGTCTACGTGCTCGGCCCCATTTTTACTTACTAGTTGTGAGTTTGACAAAATGAAAGATTGTAAATCTTCTTGAAATAAAGCATGTATAAGCGTTTCAAACAGTAACTTTTAAACAGAGCGTGCACGAGGAGAAATGGGCCTGTGCACCCTCTTGCACGCGTATAATAGACGTTCCCTCTTAAAAAGTGGGTACTGGGTTTTGCATGTGCATTTTCTTTTTAAAGTGGGGGGGCTGGTCTTTTCAAAATCCGCAAAGATCCTCCAGAATACCTTTCACAGGAGCCCTGCTCAGCAGCTCAGTTCATTAAGGAGCCGGTTTATTTTTTTCCTCGTTCTGTACCTGCCAGGTCACAGATTCTGCCGGTTCCACCTGTTTTCTTTGACTCATGTCCACTTCACATCTACGCCTCAGCATCTCAGAGTCAACAGAGCCGCAGGTGGCAGTCAGAGCAAACAGGATCAGAAACAGGCCAGTTCCTTGTGGTGCTCCTGTTTCAATCATTACCACCCAGCAGGACACACTGTAGGAGATAACTCACACAATGCTCACCAGCTGGTCAGCAGCAAAAAATAAACCAGGATATGGTGATACAATATTTGTTTGTGAATGTTTTTATTGTTTCATTTGTTTTACTTATGTTTTAAAAAACAAAACTGTAAATTCACTTACTGTATGTTACGGATTTTAAAACTTGTAGGTTTATGTTTTACGCATGACTGAAAGATTTTGAATTAAGATTTTTTTTTAAACAAAAGCTGAGTATCTTCAGCTACTGATTTTTTTAAGTTACTGCAGAGTTGTATTTAATTTGATTTTAAGAGCAAATAGCAAATAGTATTTTTTTTTATCTCTTTACTGGGTCAAGAAGCAACCTGTTAACTATCCTGTTAGCACAGTTTGTTCTAAACTGTTATTCAGTATTATAATTGTCCTACCATTCATATGAGAGCAAACTCTAATGAGAGACTCTTTTATCCCCTATCTGAACAAGTAATCTAACACCTCTGTGTCCTGCAGCTGCTGTTGCCACAACATCCTGGGGATCATGTAGCACTTGGTTTTGTGAACTGTTTTTCTGTAGCGCCTTTGCTGAACTTTTTAAGTTCTAAGTTGGTGTGCCTACAGAATGTCTAGAGTCTGTGGCCCTTTTTGTTTGGGAAAATATTTAATAGGCTTAAATTGACGAGTGGAGATAATAAAAAATAATGATGTACTTTGTGCAGGATATGAAATGTTAGCCTGTTTGGGTTATTTTAAATAAGATCTCTAAGCAGAATGAAGAAACTTATGCAAACGAGTGGTTGTTGCTGAGCAACAGGGTGTGTTCCTGCCAGTTGGCAAGTTGCAGAAGGTTAGAAAAAACTCAACATAGTTGCCCAAGCAAGTCAGAACATGTTGAGTTCGGCTCAGAGGATAGAGCAGCATGGACAGTGCTTGGACAGGTTCTACCATCCCAAGTATTTAAGGGTAAAGCACAGCCCCAAGCCATGATCTGTAGTATGCAGTATGCAACAGTGTGCAGCGAGAGCCTGGGTACACTGAAAAATGATGATTCATTTTAAGAGCCCGCAAAGAAAACACATGACCCTTGTAGATTTACACTGTGTGATCGTACAGGATGACAAAAAATATGCAAACCCTCTGTAGGATCATTCTCAATGATACTGACGGATTTTGTCCTGTTTGAAGGTTATTTCCATAAATAAATAAAGGATTGTTTTGATCCTAAAATAAATCCAATTACCAGACTGAAGCATTACTCTGGAAACCTGAAACTTGTAGGAGGCTTTGGTCTGAGTCAAAGCTGTCTGTTTGCAGTCTGATATTTAAGACACCATCACAGAAATAACAAGGCATAGTAGCGAAATATAAGGCTTTTCATTGGTGGAGAATGCCGCCATCTAGCGGTACAATAAGAAATTATCCTTTTTGTGGAAACTTTGGAGTCAATTTTGTTCCATTGTTGCTCAAAGCAAAGAACATGCTACGTGAATGAGAATTTAGAAAAAGGAAAAAAATAAAAAAAATAATCCAGAAATGACCAAAAGACCAAATTTGCTGTTTTAGAAGATAAAACTAACCTGGCTATTCACAAACAAAAACTGTCTCACCAATGTTGAAACTATGTTAGTAATATTCTTTTCTTAATTGTATTCATTATCTTAGTATTATCACCAATGCAGCATGGAAATTTAATGTATGCCAAGTAGGATTTCTCCTGGTCTTCTGCCACCAAGCATTCTGATATAATCCTGAAAATGTTTTTAGACATTTTTTTCTGTGAACTATCTTCATTTTATTCAGTATTTTAGTATTTAAGATTTGAACTAGAGAGGATGAAATTATGTTCAAATAAAAAAAACTATTAAATAAGTCTTTAGTCTCAAGAAAACCTAAACAACACTTGTTTGAGTGACAGCTGTCTCTTTTTGTTGTTGTTAATGTTTCTTCCACCCTCTGTGGATATGACACCCTGTGAGACACATTACCCTTATTAAAATCATTGTGTCTCTTCCTGGTAACAGAGGCCTGCTGCTCCCTCCATGGATTCCTGTGACCCACAAGTATTAGTATAGTGGGGAAAAAGCCTGTTTTGTGTTGGTCACCGCTCTGAGACCAAGACAGTCACGATAACTTCACATTTATGTCTCAAGCATAAACCACCTATACTGATAATGTGTTAGGGCAGGTGTTCGTTTTCATCTAAGCTTTTTTCCTGTCTGAAGGATATTTCCATAACACTTTGATTTCATGCTAAAATAAATCCTGCAGCATTTTTACTCTCTGGACACCTGAAGCTTGTAGGAGGCTTTGGTCTGAGTCTGGATTGTCTCTTTGCAGTCTGGTTATTAAGACACCATCACAGAAATATAAAAGCATGGTAGAGGTTATACTGTAAGTACATATAAGGTTACAGGGGTATAAGGCATTTCAGTGTTGGAGAATATCGCCATCTAGCGGTACAATAGGAAATTAACCTTTCTATGGGAACCTATGGAGTTAATGTTATTCCAATATTGTTGGAAGCAAAGAAGACGTTATGTATATTATTTAGAAAACAGAAAGAATGTAATACCTATGCAAAAGACAAAGGTTTTGAGACCAAATTTGTTTTTTTTCTAAGATCCTCCGAATTATTAAAGACAATTTAAGACCTTTTCAAATCTCTTTGCTGCAAAGCAATGGAGAAACAAACTGTGCAGCCAGTATTAGATTTTCTTTACTAAAGCTCCAGCTCCTTCTTTTATTATTTTTATATTCTGCCATCATTTATTTTTATCAGCATTTTCTCTACCTGCTGCTTTAAAACCCCTTTGTACAGAGCAGTAACTGTGGTTATAAAAGTCTGGGAGAAAAATGTTCTCTACTGATCTCTGGTTATTTAGCTAATATCTAATCAGCGAAATAAAACAAGCAACGTTGTAATATGGACATCATGTGTCCACATGTTGTAAGAAGATGAGATTGCAAATGAGCTGCTTGGCAAACAACCAATAGCAAATAGAGCAACAGTGTTTTCAGGGAGCGGAGAACTGAAAACGGAGTGAAGATTAGTTATGTGATTCACAGCATTTCATCCTGCATCATGCCAGGAGGAGTCACACAGTTCTGAGTTTTTCCATTATCTGGGTAACATACAAAGCTTTGATGTCAGAGGGGATGACATCACATACCCACTGGGTCTAATGTGGCTCCAAAAGGCAAAGTGCCATCAAACTGCTTTCAGCTGTCTGTCATCTTCCTTCAGTCTCATGGTAGCAATGATGACCATGGCATCACTTTGATAGGTGGGCCCTCTGGTGGCTATTCCAGATATTAGACCTCTGCAAATGGAAATATTCACTTACGTAATGGTCTGCAGAGTTAAATTAGGTTCACATCAGAGTTTTGTTCCTTTTGAAGTCAAACATGTATCAGTGGATTGCTGCCTTATGGATATCTTAAGATAATGATCATATAAAATCCTGCAGATGACCCCAAAAAAAGCTGAAGGTTTTTAATAGCCTTAATCTCAGGCTCATATAGCAAATCCAAAGAATTTGGGGAATTTAAACATTTGTGAGCATGAGCCCTGAGCTGTGGAGAGAAAAAAAAAAAAGTCATTTTCATCAGCTAGGGAATGATGTTGTTTGGAGGAAATGTTTATTCTATTACAAATTTAGCATTTAAAAGGCAGCTATTCCAACACATGGTTATTATGAATTTATGAATTCAGGGGAAAATATTTCCCCCCAAATCAGTTACTGGTCAAAACATCTGATTTTATTATTATTTTTTTTTATCCTGGAGTGGCCTTTCTGTATTTTGTATCAGGCTCGCATGCAGGATAAAGCAGCATTTACCTGCTTCTGTCTCCAATCACCAGATATCCATGACAGTTTGGGAAGAGGAAGGCCTTTTCAGAACAGCAGCATTTGTCCCAGCTTACTTTCAATTCAATTCAATTCTGTTTATTTCTATAGCATCAATTCCCAACACACGTCATCTCAAGGCACTTTACAGTTCACAGTCAGATTGATTAAAAGTTTTCTATCTAAGGTAAACCAACCTGTTGATTGCATCGACTCATTGACTCTAAGGCAATCCCTCACACTAAGCATGGTTGTAGCGACAGTGGAGAGGAAAAACTCCCTTTGAACAGGAAGGAACCTCCAGCAGAGCCAGGCTCAGTGTGAGCGGCCATCTGCTGAGGCCGACTGGGATTCAAGGAGACAGAAGCAGACATAGAAAAAGAAGCATAGATACAAAACGCATCTGTTAACCAGCGCCACAGGCAGCCCCGTCCAGGAAACACACAGCCAGACAGATGAGCTCTCAGCCAGCTCCCGCTTTCATCAGGCTATTTGTTAACAAACATATTAAGTAAAATTTAAATTACCTCATTTGGTTAAAGACTCAGATTTTTTTTAGATAACTTGTTCAGATAAGAGATAAAAGAATCTCTCATTAGGAGTAGTTGACAACCTGTTTGCTTTTTTAAATAGAAAGACAATGGATATAATAGTAAAATAAAACTAAATAACTATCTAATAGTTTAGAACAGCAGCTTTGAATAAAATCATGTAAAATACAGCTAGCTTTGGTGTCAAATTCACTGAAAGAAAAAAATCCTATCCGAATCTTTACTTTCATTTTTGTCACTTAAATGGAAACTGTTAGAGAGATCGTCACAACAAACACGTTTCCAACTCATTAAAATATATGGTGGCCAGAAATTGATAGTATCTAGTTACATTTACTCAGTTACATTTACTTGAGTAACTTTTTGAAAATAATGTACTTTTAGTTGTCTTACAGCTTTGTACTTTTTCTTTTACTTGAATGAATATGTTGAAAAGTATCACCACTCTTACGTGAGTAGAATTTCTTTGAGGAATTTCACTTAATGCAAACAAGCTTGTTAAAATAAAAAAAATTAAATTAAATAAATACACACATTTACCTAGACAAATTTTTCCTTCCTTTCTGTTCTCAAGGCTTATTGGTTGAATGTTGTTTTCCATCTGAAGAGTATGCTGTGCAATTTAAAGGTAGAGTGTAAATACAGTATACTGTAACATATTCTGATATATTCTTACATACCGTATTCTTTTTTTTTTTGCACATTTTTTTGCTATTTTCACATATCTCTTACTGTCAAAATGTCCACAGCAATTTCTGATTTTGTATTCTCCAGATACAGATTATTATATTGTAAAGCACTGTACAGTACAATACTCGCTGGTGATGTCACTGGGTAGAATAAAAACATAGAGATGACTTGTTGACTCAGATCCCCAATCTCTGTTTCTAAGATGCACGTTCTGTGACCACTTCTACTATAACCTTTGCTGCTGTAAACACTACAATTTCTCCTTTGTGGGACAATAAAGGGATTTTCTATTCTATTCTATAGCATAAGTATTGATTTCAAATGTTTTGTAACTCAAAAAATGTATTTTGAAAGTTTATCCCATCTACATTTTTATTGTGCAATTACTGTATGTCCTATATTTATTTTATCAGATTTTTTAAAACAACAGAATTTGGATATGTTTTAATATTTTGTTAAATTTGACATAATTTCATAAAATATTAAATCAGTTGTTGGGATCACAGGTGGCTGCTTATATTTTAGTTGTAGGCAGAAAAATCAGATTGTCACTGAAGACACTATTATTAAAGAACAGTCTGATGAAGAGGAAGAATCTAGAGGGGTTTTTACAGTCGACCATTTAAAACAATCTTAAATTAGTTCATTTTAATTCAATTTTGCTGCAGCAAACCACTGTAGAGTCATCTGAGTATTTCTGCTGATGAGAGGACTCTGTTTAGGATAATATAAGACGCAGAGGATAAGGAGTCATACAGAGGAAGTCGGTAAAATCCAACAGATATCTTAACGACAGAGATATCTTCATTTGGGGCATTTTTGTGGGTCAAACATCTCATTCTGTCCAGATTTGATAAGAAATAGCCCAGATCTTGATGTCCCTCAGAGCCACACAGTCTGGACTTTTACAGAAACAGGTCACAGAAGAAGAACTAATCACAAAGTCCTTGCTCCACATCTCAGTGCCTCATCGTGTTTTCATCATCAGAGTGCACAGCACTGATCATAGCAAGGATAAAGCTTTTACATAATGCATGGAAAAGTTCAAACATAACATCATATCAGACAGACAACTCCACTTCGTTTTGTTCTGCAGCTTATCATTCTTACATCACTTGGAGATTTGGCTTGAAGCTGCTTTTGTTATTGAGATGAACAGATTCAGAACATGATCAGCCTCCAACGCTGCAAAAAATCTTAAGCCATTTTTTCTTAAAATAAGTGAATTTTTCTCTTGAATTGAGGAGGTGAGACACTATGCCAATGGAACAACACAATATATATTTAAAATAAGAAAAAACAATTACATTGTCTTATTCTAAGTCCATATTATCTAATTATCTTATTTTAAGAATAAAAACTCCATTGGCAGATCATCTTACTTACCTGCTCAAATTAAGGCTGAATACACCTTAATTTAATTTTTGTTTTACTTATTTCTAGATCAAATTTGCAGTAAACCAACAAAACAGAAGAAACTTGTGATTCTGTTTCTGAAATTTGTCAAACATATTTTTCTTTTGTGTTTAGGTGTTAGTTCTTGCATTCAAACAAAGCGTTTTAACGTTACTTTTCTACCATTTTGATTCTGATGTAATCACCAATGCAGCATGGAAATTTAAAGTAGCCAAGTAGGATTTCTCCTGGTCTTCTGCCACCAAGCATTCTGATATAATGTTGAAACTGTTTTTTGAACATTTTTTTATATCTTAGTTTTATTCAGTATTTTAGTATTTAAGATTTGAACAATAGAGGATCAAATAATATTCAAATAAATAAAAAAAAACTGATTAATAGTTAAATAGATTTTTTGTCTCAGGAAAACTTAAACTTGTTTGAGTGGAAGCTGTCTCTTTGTTGTTGTTGTTAATGTTTCTTCCACCCTGTGTAGATATGCCACCCTGGGCTGTGAGACACATTACCCTTATTAAAAAGCTTTACAGTCTCTTCCTGCCAACAGAAGTCTGCTTCTCCCTCCATGGATAAGGAGCTGCTGCCCAGATTCCTGTGACCCACAGGTATAACGATATTTATGTCTCAAGCTTAAACCACCTATACTGCTATTTTAGGATCAGTTCAATGAGAGTTAATCGTTTTCATTTAAGCCCATTAGGTGGTGATAATGGGCTGCTTTATCAACCTACTGTTTAATGAAAAAAAAAAAAAAAGAAAACTTTTTTTCTAATTCATACAAATTTATGTCAGACTGGCTCCTGGACAGGACCTAAATACAGACAGGCTGGAATGGCACAGTGAGAAGAAAATGTTTAATAAAGAAGATTCAAAACCTGCATGAAAGCTTGATGTGAATGAGGCATGGAATGTAAATGACAAGCAGCTGTGTGGACATGGGCTACGGATGTATCAACCAAACAGCATAAACCATTAAGAAGTAAAGAAATCGGTGAGTATATATAGCACAATGAAAGGGTGAGACAGGGAGATACAATTATGGCACAGGGGACAACGAACTAAAGGGAAAAAACGAAATAAGTAAAAGAATGATTACAAATACACAATAAACCTAAAGAAATATAACAAATAAAGCATGACCCTGAGATTATAGTGAATAATGAATAGAAGCAAGACCCACAATAAAAACAAAGAGATACTGAGGACAAATTAAAAAGAGAATTAAAACCCAAATATCTGGAGATCGTAAAAGAACAACATCGTTAAAGACAAATAAAAGATGCCCAATAAAGACCAGAAAAAAAAGCACCAATACCAGGGCTGGGAGGAAGAACAAAAACATGAACTTAAAAGAACAATCTAGGCACTGATCTAAAGGTTGTCTTTACCCAGAGGTGTCAAAAGAGTATAAATGGTACTGTTTAAAAACACTTTTGTAGAAGTTAAGTGAATCAACTTCAGCTTTTTACTCAAGCAAAAGTTTAAAAGTACCATTTTTAAATCTACTTAAAATATACAATTAAAAATAATACAGGAAAAAAAATGTTAAGGACAGACTTTAAATGTTATACTGGTTACTGCACTACCTATTAAGGGAACATTGTTCTACACTTATACTTTATTATACTTAATTTTCTTAGTTTTATAACTAATGGTAACTGTGCTAAATTTAACTTTCCATCATCTTTTAAAACTATTTATTTTGGTATGTGACAAACAACAAGTGCGGGAAGGACCGAGTCCAACCACAAAGAAATTAATTGTCTGAATGAAACTAATTATGTTGATGGTTTTAATTTTTTTAAAATACCAATAAGCCATAATGAAAATGAGCTTAAATGAAACAAAACAAATTATGTATTTTTAAAATGTAAGGAGTAGAAAGTAGAGATAATTACAACAAATATAAGGAGCAGAAGTTAAACTTTGTCTAAACAATAATTACTCCAGTAAAGGATAGATAGACAAAATTTCTACTTAAGTTAAGTGACAAAGTATTTGTAGTTTGTTACTTGAAGACTGAAGACTTGAAGACTGTCTATGCCAGACAAAGAGGTGAGGTGGGCAACCAGGAGGGCACTCTGGATTTCTGGAGCCTGGAACGCAGCTCTGAAGGCAGCAGGAAGGACGTAGCTCCTGGGAGCGGTGTAGAAGCCTCGAAAACTGCATCAAAAACTTATTTTGTGTCTATTGTTTTCTATTTCTTAGGTGTAGAAAAATGTTAATACCAGCCTTGGTCACTGTTTCTACTAATAAAACCATTCTCATATCACGCAGGGTTTAATAAATGGGAAAGTCAGAGTCTGCCATTGAAAATTCACTGTTTGGTTGTTTTGCTTCTACTTACTATGAAACTAAAATACAAAGTGAAATGTGTTTAATAAAAGTCACATATTTTGTGTTGTACCTAAAATTTGACTTATGTGTTTTTTCACATCTGACCCATGCTTTTTTCATTCTTTCTATCCTTAATAATGTGCTGATCATCCATATTTATAAGCCTCTTATAATCAAAGGTCTGATAAAATCCTTCAGTGTATTGCAGTCTGGTAACCTGTTGGTTATGGTAAGCAGTAACTATGTATGATTGCAAACCTCTGTCCTTTTCACCAATGAGTCACCTTACTGCTTATCAAGTACCACTGCCCTGCAGATTTTATGTTTGTCCCACTGATCTGTATTTATAGGCCAAAAAAATTGAAGACACTGTCCAACATATTGTACTCCTCACTCCCACGGAGACGCGCAGTAAAAATGCCTACATGTGTAACATTTGACTGCAAATACAAGCAGTGTGCCGCTATGGGAAAATGTTCTACGGTTTATTTTAGTCAGTGGATATACTTAACAAGAAAATCCATACATACACTAATGTATCTATAGTATAATATGTAGCATAGCATTAGGTTGGCTATCTCTGACCGACTCGAAGACATTGACTGAATTAGCCATTGACATTTTGTCTAACGTTAGAAAATAGAAAGTAAATAGAGATTAATTCACTGTGAAATGTCAATGTTTTGAAGTTTTTGTTGTATTTTTCATTTGAAAAAGTCCTGCGCTGAAATATATTGCAATATATAGTGATTTAAAAAAAAGGTGCAACTCAAACATCAACACAGCATAAAAGTAAATGGCATCATGAATGCATGATTTGCAAATAGGAAAATACTATAGAATTAACAGACATGTGATTCAGTCTTGATGTAAAATCTTGAAATGATATGTAATATTAATTACCATACAAACTTCATCAATACATATATATCACATGTATATCATCAATTTAGTGCTTTTGACACATCAGTAATAATATGCTGCATTAACACATTAATTTTGTTGTGATGGATTTGTATAATATGTTATATTACATGGTTTATAGACTTCATAATGACTATTCAATATAATGTGCCTGTCATGAATTTACTAAAGTTCAGACCCAAATGCTGAAGACCAAACAGGGGAGACCAGGAGAAAAGGTTTAACAGGTTTTATTGAAGAGATAATCCAGAGAGAAGTGTTGCTCTGAACACTGCTCAACCGAACTGAAAAGTGAGGGGTAAAGACACAGCGATTAGTTCAGGCTCAGTGGGAAATTTGATTCATGAACTTGGAGAAAGAGGATCTGGATTGCTGACTCACGTTTCCAGAGAAGTTGTTGAATCTTTGACTCCAGTCTGTATGCTGTTACGTTCCAGTATTTGTTCTGATTCGATGGAGGCCGGATACCGGTTTACCCAGAATGCGGATTGTTTGTAGGTGAATGGAGAAGCTGACTGCCACTTCTAGATTTTCCTGCGGTACTTGAACGGGTTGTAGTGGAGATTAATCCCTTTCTCAGTGTGAAGCTCAAACGACCTCTTGGGGAAAGTGGGTCCAAACCTCCTGTTTGTAACCCCAGCTCAGCTTGAAGCTCTGTTGATCCTTCCAGGGAGAGAAGGTACAAAAAAATCCAAAGCACTTGCAGAAACAATGTTAAAACTCAGGTTGACAAGAACTCAGTTTGACTCAGCAAAACTCAGCTTGTCTAGAGTACTTCAAAACTGGCAAACACTCTGGTGTTGAGGTAGTGGCAGTCAGCAGCCTAAGAACACTCCGTTTAATGAGGAAACCATCAGCAGGTGAGTGAGGAGGCGGACCAGAACCAAGCGCCTCCTGGTGGATGAAGGGAGACAAACATAGAACACAAACACACACAGACAGGAGTCCCGACAGTGCCTATTTTTTTTATTATAAGTTAAAGTAATGTACTTATGCTATAAAACAGCCAGCATGTGTCAAAGTGATGAATTTATCTTTATTTTAGAAGTTTTAAGTCCCCCTGAAAATGAGAACATCATCGTTGTTCGACGCTGTAGCGCACATATTGTTTACACTGCAACAGGTCTAAATAGGGAGTACCAATATGGCGGCCGGTGGCTTCACTTCAACCCCATACTACCAACAGGCTATCAGCAATCCAGTGAATAAATAGAGATCAGTGGTGTGTACCTGTTGCCACACACCTGACTATGTGAAGGAATGATTATACCTCTGCAGGCCTGGATGACTGCTGAGGAGCTCATGCAATCAATTAAAGCAGATGTGCTGAATCGGAGAGACATTTTAAAAGATGCAGAGCAGTGGTACCTGCGGAACAGGATTTAGAACAACTGCTGAGTGAGATTTTGCAGGGATAACAATGTCTAAAATAATGTAACCTACTGAGCCAGTAAGTATACCGCTGACTGCCTGCCCTGAAGCAGCAGAAGGATCAAAATGTGCAAAATGCAGCAGTGTTTACATTGATGCAGGGCTAATGAGAGGACAACAAAGCTGAGCAGGTGTTTGAGGCCAGTTTTTCCCACTGCCTCAGTCAGACACAGCAGACATGACAAGTTTTAGCCTTACTCAGGAACAGCATGTGAATCCAGATTAGACTGAGCTTTTGTTTTACTACAGTACAATACACATCCAGTGTTTTATTTAGATATAGCCTCTCATATGCAACATGTCTGTACACAATCAAAACGGCTGATCTGAAATTCATCCTGAAAATCAAAAGCCTTCTTTAAAATCAGCTAGTAAACACGGCCTACTGGTGGTGCAGTAGTTGTTTTTCTCTGCCAGTCCTGTCAAGCGTAATGTAAATAAGAAACTGGTATTCCCAATTTTCTGTCATATTTGGTCCTAGAAACTATTGTTCTTAACTAACTAAATGGTTTTATAACAGCCTGTTAATGTGTACAGTATAGCTGCCAACCTCTGCTTTATTGCTTCTGTTATTGCATTTCAACTTCATTTATCTTTTCTGATGAACATTTTATTTTTATTTGCTTGCATTTCATTCTGTTTAACTGAGTTAAGTTTTTATGTTGCTGGATCAATAATTTTATTTGATCTTACAGCTGTATTTAATCAGCTATTCATCTGCTATAATAATTGCAGTAGCTGTACAAAACAAGGCAGATGAATGCTTCATTTTCCGAAACATAAACCGATGTTTCCTACACCACTATAGCAATGTAACAAAACAATACTGTAAGGTTTTTTTTTTATTATTCCACTAATATATCATCTGTTTTTAAATAATGAACAGTGTTTTCATTTCTGAGATTTGTTTTGTCTTTACTATAACAAAGAAAAAACATGATAGTACCTTTTTAATTTGCATTCTTTTTCATATCATATTTTTTTCTCATCTTAAACCAATTTTTTGTTGCTAACACCTGATTGTTCCAACTGTGGGACAAGTACAACAAAGGAGGATTGTTCTAGTTTATTATCATCACATTTCTATTCCATGTCACTGCTAAATTGTTCACGTCGGCACTTTTTTGGTGTTAGAGTGGACTTAAACTGTGCCATTATTTGGGATATTCAGGTTTTGTTGTGTCTTTTCTTACTGTCCTTAAACTACGACAGTAAGTCAAGTTTTGTTTTCTCCCATCATGCTGATGGCATTTAATTTGTTCCTCCTGTTTTTCCTCAAATTCACAACCATGTTACTTATTTCCACACCATGCTGATACTGTCTCCTGTGACGCTCCTGGGCTGATGAATACCGGATTAGATAGCTGATGCTTCAGTCTAACAAACTGTGGTCTGTTTTTCAGGTAGGTTTTTATTCAGGACTGGGGGTCTGGGAAAAAATTGCTTTGGAATATATTGTGATTTTTGGAAGCACAATATAATATAATATCAATCTTTCAGTTCCTAAAATCAATTTTAATAATAATAATGATAATGATAATTGAGCTTTATTGATTTCACATTGGAGAAATTTACCTCTGCATTTAATCCATCCCCTTGGGGAGAAGTGGGCTGCCATTGTGGGGCGTCCGGGGAGCAGTGTGGGGTTAAGGGTCTTGCTCAGAGACCCAGAGTAGCAGTCTGTGGGAGTGGAGCTTGAACTCAGAACCTCAGGATTCTAAGCTCTATGCCCTAACCACTAGGCTGCCACCCCCTGCAAAACACAAAAACAAAACATGTTTAGTTAAAACAATGGGGGAAATGGGCTACCTCTGCAATGCCACTCTGATAGAAGGTGCTGTGGAGCCCTTTTGATGTATAGCGTGGACTGCATCAAAACCCAAAAAACATGGATAACAAAGCTACTTAAATGATCAATATCTTCTGATGAACACATACAGCACTTGCTTTTTCATTTATAACTTTAATTTTGATACTTGGGAAAAATATTGCAATATATATAATGATATTGCATTATAATGATAATATCGCTTTGTAACCCAAGTATTGTGACACATACTGTATCGCAACACTCATGCCAATACTCACCCCTAATCCAGACATTGTTGAGGCCTCTGGCTTCATGAATTTCTGACAAAATCAGCATGGATCATGTTAAATGGACTGAAGAAATAAGAGAACATCCTTCTATAAGAGCTGTCAGCTTAATCTAGATGAAAGTGGAATTTCTAAAGCAGGTGTATGACTGCATATTTTAATTCAACTTTACAGTAAACAGCAAACTGCTGGGGGTCTTTATAACTGCTTGTTTGCTTACTTTGGTGGACCAGCAGGAGTCTCTCTAAGACCTTCATGATATGGGATGTCAGGGTAACAGGTCTAAAATCATTGAGGACTGATCGCTAACTTTCTCTGGTATCAGAATCAGGAAAGATGTTCACTGGACACAGTGGACCTGTTTTGTAGAACACACTAAGGGTAAATAGGTGCTGAATAATCACAAAGAGCTGATCTACAGACCTTTGAGACTCAAAGGCAGACACCATCTGGTCCAGGAACATTATTTCAGTGTAGTCTTTTCAGCTGATTTCTAGAAAAATGGAAGGGATAGGGGAAGGAAGAAGCATCATCTTCTGATTTGGTTGAGAGTAAACACTTAAACATTTATGGTGTGACAGCTTTGGGTCAAAGGAAGGTGGGATGTGAGTTTGGCTATGACCAGGAGAGAAGGATACTGAGTTTTTTCCTGTTTAGTTAATTTGCTCTGTCCAGGTTTTCACTATTCCAAGTCTATTTTTGCTTTAAGCCTGTTATCTCTTACATCCCTGACCACACATCCCAGATATTGTTCATTTGGAACCCGTTCCCCAGCTTCTCCTTGTATACCTGTTTGTTTTTCTTATCTGTTGCCTCTGTATACTTCTCAATGGTGCCCTGCCTCTCATCTTAAAGACTTGATTTTTTTTTCCTGTTTAAGCCGGGGATACACTGTACTATTCTTTCAGTCGTTGCACGCACCTGCAGCTCAAACTGTACAGCCAGACCGCACTGTTTTGTCGTACATTGTGAGTTCACAGCTCACACTGATTAGATGCTCTGATCCGATCTACCTGCTCTCACGGCACGTCTAAAAACCACACCGGACTCAGTCCTGGAGAGAGATGGAATTACTGGGAATCATCTATCCAGAAGTCAAACCAGTAGAAGAGTAATATAAAAAAAGGAGATGACGTATTTGGACAAAGACATGGCTGAGAAAATGTGGCTACTACGGTCTGTTCACTCGCATCCCTGCCATGCTTCGCTGTTTTCCTCTAAGAGGAAGAAACACAAGAAGAGTCCTCTTTTGCACATGCTCACTGAGCGATTTACCCACGACTGTCGACTGAAAATCAAACATGTTTGATTTTCTCCCGATTTCACGATTCCTGGTCAGGAGGTGGTCGTGAGAGGCTGATTGCCCCTCGTTACCCCCTGTACACTACACGACACATGACGCACATTCAGAAAGTCTGAAAATTCTCCTTGAAAAGGTAAAAAAATTGCACAGTGTAAGCCGTTTAGCAGTGTCTTTAAACCATCTGTTATCGAGGGTTTATTATTCTGGAACAATCTCACTGTTCTGGTGGGGATAGTATCATTTACAAAGAAGTTTTGATAGTCAGTCACACACTTGGTAATGGCATTGATGGGATCTCCATGTGGATGGCACAGTGCTATCTAGTCTGTAGCCTCAAAACAATCTCAAGGTCCTTTGACTGAACCCCAGTCGGCCTCAGCAGATGGCCGCTCACAATAAGCCTGGTTCTGCTGGAGGTTTCTTTCTGTTAAAAGCAAGTTTTTCCTCTCCACTGTCACTATAAGCATGTTGGGTGTGAGGGATTTCCTTCAAGTCAATGAGTCGATGCAATCAACTGGTTTTCCTAAGATAGAAAACTTTGAATCACTTTTACTGTATGATCTGGTTGAACTGTAAAGTGCCTTGAGATGACTCGTGTTGTAAATCTGTGCTGTATAAATAAACTGAATTGAATTTAATCTTCTTAAGCTTCTTGTGGTCATCATCTCACAGTCCTCTTTATTGCAGGTTGTCTCTGATAGAAGGGCATTTACTCTGAGTAGAGAGAAGAAAATTGTGATCTGAATTCAAAAGGTGAATTCAGAAATCTCGGGATTTGAGATAAAGCCAGACTCGACCCAGCGTGAGGAAGACATCATGGCTTCATCTGTTCCACAAACAAAACGCTAGTTTCCACAGGTGCGGCTACTTCAAGCCAGGCATAATTAATCAAACTAAATGCAGGTCTGCAGTTTCCTTCAAGAGACCATGAGGTTTATCACAGATTAACTGATTCCTCAAACAAAAGCGGGTCAGCTAAATGCCTTTACAGTCTTCTAAATGATTATTTTATTTCATTGGTCTGGTTTAGTAACTATACTCACACAGCCATGGAAGTGCAGTTCAAGACATAGTTGATTGCAGTGAACAAAGCCAGCTAAATGGTCATTTTCTTGCAGAGTTATCTGGAACTTTGGATGACTCTGATGTTTTTCAGTTAGCTGGGTGTAGATGTCCTGCCGTTTAAACAGAGGGAATCCTGTCAGATTGTCCATCCATTGATGGAATGAACGGGTTGACCGATCTGGTTCTGTCCATTAAAGTTACATTTATCAAATAACTATCGTGGTCTAGAAAAGTCATACATATTTAGAAACAATCAGATTTTGTATGGCGTTGTTATGAAAACTAAGATGATAAAAGGCTTAAAGGTATTTTGGAGGATTTTCACAATTTTTTTAAAAGATCCGCCCTCTCCACTTTAAAATAGACATTATATGCAATTTAACATGACATATTACTGCAACTGAGAGCTAGAGCTTTGGCTGCCAAACAGTAAGACATGTTTATCACTTCCATTGTCCGCTGTTGCAGATCTAAATTGTGAAGTGTTTCAGAACATCTTGAGTTGAGCTTAATTCTCTTCTCTGTAATATCACTATGTTAATCTAACAGTCTAAACACATGTCTTTACAGCCTTATTTGTCCGTTGGAAGCTCTGCATGTTTCAGTTTTCTCAGCATGGTGAGGGCTTACTAGTTTAACATTAGCAGTATTGTGGATATCCTCCCGGCCTCCCCCAATGCTTTCCTTTCTCTTTCTCTGTCTAAGTCCACTCCTCTCTCCTGCTCTCTGTGCCAGATGCTCAGTTATTCCTCTGTGGGATGCCATGTTACTTTAGGGGTGAAGGTGTCAGATCTAGATTCCTAAATCAAAATTTTTAGAACATCCAGGAATTAGACCAGACCCAATAGCTAAAAGTTTATTACAATATAGTATGTTAAAAAAAATCTCATTAAAAAACACTCCAATTGAGACAACAGACAAATAAATATTGGGATTTATTGAACATAAGATCCCTCTTTTCAAAAAAAAATAGTTAAGCAAAAAGTTAGTTAAAGACTTAATTTGTGATATTCAGATAGATTTATTTTGCCTTACAGACCGCCTGGCTGTATGTCAACAATGGGTGGTGTGAGGTTGCTTGAGGACCCAGATGCAGAGACAAGTGAAGCAGGGATGTGTTCTGAAAGGTTTAATTGAAGACCAAAAAGCAGCAGAGGCAGAAATCCAACTCAAAATATAAAACAAACCAAAAATCATGGAGACATCAGGGTAAAGACGAGTCTGAGGAGCCGGGAGAGACGAAGCAGAGTAGACAGCACAGCAACAAGAAGGAACCAGCACTGAGTGGACTGCAGAGGTGGGAGTATTTAAGGACAACCAAACAAAGGAAGGGCTAACGAGCTGAATGGGGAGCAGGTGTGTGGTGAACTGGCAAGAGGGAATCCAAGGGAAAAGAAAACAATCACAAGGGGCAAAAATAGAGTAACTAAAGAATGCTTGAAGATAATGGGAAAATAAAAACAAAACAACTGATAACAGAAAACTCAGAGTAACAACAAATAGGAACCATAACACTGTAGGAAAAGGATTTTTAAATGAGTCAACATGTTCTAGTAATTGTGAAATGTTCACATATAAGAAAAAGGCAGGAGGATTAACAATGACCTTGCAGTGTGATTTTTTTATTTGTCCGAAGCCACGTAATAGTTACAACTCCACTGAACATCTAATCAATATTAGTCTTAAAGGTATGGGGGAGGATGCTCTGTTATTTTTCGGGTGTATCATCAAAATAAGTGGTCCTCCTAATTACCAATCATTCTTGTGATATTTTTACATAAGGCCATCCTACATGCTCATTCTAGGTAGCTATCCTTTTCTCTGCATGCGCACTTTCGGGTGTAAGTATATGTGTGGTGAGCAACGGTTTCAGCCAGTGATTAAAGTTTGGCTTTCTCACCACAGTTCTTTGAAAAATGGCCAAGTGAAAGTAGCTTGTATGAGCGATGCAAACAGCAACTTGTAAACAGAACATGCACAAGGGAGGAGAAATGGGGCTTGTGCTTGCTCTCACATACGTTTATTAGGAGCTGCCTCATGGGAGCAGGTAAAGGATTGTGCAAGTGCATTTTCCTTTTAAGTCTAGAAGGCGGTTCTTTTAAAAAATTGTGGAAAATCCTCCCCTTTACCTTTAACAGAGAAGAACTTCTGGATGTTCTGCCTTTGAGAATAAGTTGTGGAGTGGTTCTTTTATCTGGTTTTTAATTTCATGTTACATGCAATTTAATTCAGTGTATTTATTTCGGGGCAATTAACAATGCATTTCGCATCAAGGCCATATTCAGATCATTTAATTCATTCAAATCACACAGACTGATTGGTGAAACTTTTTCTATCAGTGGAAACCTTGCTGATTACATTGAGTCTGACTTTCCAGACTGCTCCTAGATGTAGCGACAGTAGACATTTGCATGTTTGCAATCCCTTACACCGAGCATGTGAATGACAGTGGAGAGCTAACTCCCTTTCAAGAGAAAGACCTCAGCCCTTTGCCTTGGCCGACAAACGGTTCAAGAACACAGTAGAAGACACACACAAGAAAAATGGAAGCACTGATCACTGAAAAAATGTTATATGTTAAATATGCTAATGGTTCACCAGCAGGTGGCTTTGGCTAGGAAGGAAACAGTTTTGCAGATGGTCTTCATGTTAAAATGATGAAGGGAACACATATAGTCACGTTGAAAGCTGGGCCAGTACCTATCTTATACATAAGCTATGGCCTTGATGTCAGTAGCCCCAGGATGGTGTCACAACTAAACAGAGCACCAGGCCCGATGTAGGCACTATGACAAAAAAAAAGTAGAGAACATAGATTTAAAGTATAAATAATCAAACATTGGATTATGGAAGTGACAATAAGAGCCAGAGAAGAGGGATGTTTAGTCTTCCAGCAGCCTAATCCTTAATTAGCATGGTGAAGTCTCAGGATAAACTAAGCTTCTGTAACCATAAACTTTATCAAAAAAAGAAAGTTTTAAGTCTAGTCTTAGATGGGATGTCTGATCCTGCAGTCATGGGTACCGTACATTAAATATCGAAGAAGCAGAATAAAGGGAGCTAGTGAACCGCTTGGTGTGGAATCAATTATCTAAACCTGAATTTGAAAAGAATAAGGAAGAATATTCTAGATTTTGAGAGAAAAAGGGAATGTTTCATTATAATATCATGCATTGTTGTTCATGCATTGTTGTTCAGCCCGTGCACGCACCGTAAATTTGACTGGAGAGACAACTGTGATGCTCTCAGGGACAGAGCAGACTGGACTTTTTAAGGAAGCTTAGGAAATCTTTAGTAAAATCTCTTGTGGAGAGTGTGATCTCTACTGCTGGAGGGTAACAGCATCAGGCCAAATGACTTAAAGAAGCTTAAAAAGCTGAAAAAGAAGTCTGCTCTGGGAAATCCTCTAGAGATGTGTTTGGTCTGTCTGATTTTGTCCCACTTTAGTCCAATAATAAACATCGAAAAGATATAGAAAACCCAGTTTTCTGTCCTTTCAATGATCTGAAAATGATGGTTGTTCACCTTTTCCACAAACTCAAGATGTCGTTTGGATGTAAATCATGTCGTCAATGCATGCATTGTCTTTTCAACCCATTTTTTTGCTCAGTGGGATGTGGACACCCCTGAGTATCCTAATGAGTAGCAGATCCTTCTTGTCCACACTGACATGTGACAGTTTGCTGAAGGAGCCCCTATAATATGAATTACAACATTTAGTTTCCTCTTTGGATCATGAAAGAATTAAAAACAAGCCTTTTTTTCACTCTAAATTTAAGATATGGTCAACATGCATTTTAATAAAAAAACTATTTAATTAATTAGAGGAATAATCAAATTAAGAACGGCCTAGACAAAATTAAAACAATAATTAACAGTTATATGTTTTGGTCTCTTTTTTAATCAAAGAAAAAGTCCTGTAAGTATTTTGTAAGTTCTTTTTTTTCCAAGTATTCTCAGATTTACAATATAAAAGTTTTATTTGGCATTTTTCATCACAAAAACAAGCCTGTTAACAAGATTTTCCAGAACCACTTTTTTATTATCCACTTTTTGGTGAACTGCAGCTTAGTTGCTGTTTCCAGATTAAGTGTTTTGGATTTTTTTTTAATACTGCCTCTTTGTTTGGCATCTTATGTTTGCAGCTGCTATGCTGCAGATGTGACCCTGCTGATATGGTAGTACATTTAGCATTCGGTTCATTCAGCAGCCTTGACAGGGAGAAACAGGGCTGTGTCTCAGCACTTCTGATCACAGACATGGGCAGGTGTTGCTAACTGACACCGTTCTGTCGCTAAATCTAGACTGCAACAAAAAATACAGAGAAACTGTACAAATCAAAACATTGTGTCAGTGCACAATGTGGACACTGCCAAACTTGAAATCTGTTTGTATGTTTTAGTCAATACTTTTCATCAGAGTGATGTGATGTAACTTTTTATAAATGCACTGCAAACAACTGCGAAAGTCAAGCAAAACTTATCCAATTATTTATTGTAAATTCACACACAGCAAATAATTCTACACAGCCAGTCTATAAAATAGACATTTCTTTTATGACGACTCTCAAACTGCCTTTAGAAAACATAATCTGCTTATTTCACCCACAACAGACATGTGCCAAAATCATCTGCGTGCAGTTTAGTGCATCTTTTTTGGAATCTTTTGAGGTTAACTGTGCTTCAACCCACGATTCTTGAAAGATGAGATTTGGTCAATAATATCATGTGAGTCTATCAGTTTTTTTCTTGGCAGAGATCAGCAATGGAATAATTGGATTTCCCTCATAGATTGTGAAAATGTTTGTGACTGGACTGGTCTAGAGTAAGTTCATAACAATCCAATGTTCACAAAGCCTCTACCTTCCTTTGCAGCACACATTGTAGATGCCGCTGTATTGTAGTTTTTGAGAGAAGAAGAAATAAGGTATAAGATGTAGTTGATTGGTAGAGCCACCATCGTTTTAGGAATATTTTTTTTGCTCAATGCAAACAGACCTAATTCAGTCCAATTCACTAAACAAATATATTTGTTTCAGGATGAGTGGCTTTTATGATTTTTGATTTTGATCTTCTAAAAAGGGTAAAAAATCTCAAAGATCCTCACACAATATAAATGCAACCTTCAACTCTAAGGCAACACGTCTCAAACTGGAAAAGATAAAAGTAACCTCAGGAGCCTTCCAGTTGATTCTTCACCCAGGTGATGGTGGGTTTAGTAAAAGAAAAACTTCTTGTTATGGAAACAAAGAGGGGACTCACATGTTCCCGCTTGTTATCTAAAGAAACAATTAAGACACAGTGTTCAAATCTTAGAGCTGAAAACCCATTATTATCTACCAACAACAAATGCAAAAGATTTTTTTCACCAAAAAGGTTTGATGTAACCTTTGCAAAAATATATATTTTTTGCTAAATGTTACCAAAGTAAAGGTCTAAAAAAAACATTGAGTGCTTGGCCATGAGAATCCAATGGAAAGTAGGCAGAGATTTTTGAGCATGAAGCTTCAAGACATGGAAGGCAAAATATTGCTATCAGCTGTGACGCAAGCTTCCGGCTTAGCGAGAACCTTCTCTGTTCATGCCTGGTATCACTGACTGAGAGCTGCAAGAAGCTCTCTCTACACACAGGCTTCAAAGATGGGGTTCTTCCTTCAGTCAAAAAAATCCTCACAATGTATTTAGAGATATGAACTGTAGCTTTTGTGACGCACAAAAGTGTTTTTCCTGAAAGAATTTACTTAATAACAACAGTAAGCTTTGTCAAAAAAAAAAAAAACTGTGTATTTTTTTTTATACTGACAAGGCTCAGAACAATAACAAATCCTATGTGGGAAATGCAGAACTAAGTCTGGACCCAGTCCAGATCTAAACCAGCATATAGCTCAGTTAAAGTCAAGTAAACCTTTTAAAACTTTAATCAAAATAACTATATCTAAGATTAAAGTAAAGCAGCAGTCTGTCCAAATCGTAGCTCAAAATGCTGTGCTATCATCACACCATCTCTTATACCTATAAACAAACGCTGAATCAGCATTTTGGATTAATCGCTGGTTGTTCAGTGGTTTATAGAGGGAGAGCCGTGGCCCACTCAAAGGCAAAACACGGACTAATACTTTTCTCAAGGTTTTTAACCCTTTATAGGGCAAGTTTCCATGTTTGATCACTTGCACACTCCTTACAAATGGAGTCCCCCCCCATCCCTCAGTGAGGTCTAGAAGCACAAGATCTATATCCAGCCATTCAGCAAAGATCCTGCTACATGGCTGCACATCTTTATCTTGCATTTCAACAATTAGATGAGCCCTTGAATGATATATTACCTATTGTAAATTAAGTTGAAGAAAAACTCAAGGAAAAAAAGGTAAAAAGCTAATTGAAAAGTTAAAAGTAAAGTTCAAAAGTTAATAAGCCTAGTTAACAGTTATATTTAGGTTTATAAAATAAAAAATGTAAGTGCTAGTATCAGCATTAATGCCTCTGAGGTTATGTTGGACCAGAAAAATATGTTTCTTTCACTCTCAGAGGGTTTTTCATGAATTTCATAAATATATTCGGGCAAGTTGGCAAGTTTCTTGTTATTACAAGAAACTTATTGTTATGACATTCATTTTTGCCATCGAAATATACATTTTTTTTTATGTTAAAAGGTAATAAGGAGGCATCGGCCTGGATTCCAATAATTGACGCGAAATTTTGATTTTCAAAGTATTTCACAGTGTGCCCTATAAGGGACTTAGAGTAAACAATCTGATTTATTAAATTGACAAACTGCAGAATTTACTTGTTTAATAATTAAATTCAAAAATTATTCAAATTAGATTTTTGACAGTAGAGGAACAGGAGCAAGATTTCCAAGGTCAATCATGATAATATGATTTCCAAAGGAGATGGTTTTAGTTTTGTCATACAGGAAATATACAGCAATTTCTGGTTGTAAATACTTATTTCATTCACCTGTACAGAAGTAAAACTTAAGTTCCGCACAGTATTCTTTATCACTGTTCACCTCTTCCCACCTGCTCCAGTCTCTATTTAAGCTGCTCGCTCCCGGTCATCAGTGCCAGATTATGCAAACCTTTGTGAGAGTTCTCTACCGTACCTGTTGTTGTTCTGATCACCTGATCCTGACCAGTTCAGCCCTCTGACCTCTGAACCGGCCTGTTCCTGTTTCGGATTTGCCTGATCTGTCTTTGGAATCCTATTGGTTTCTGCTATTGGGTTGAACCTGAATCTGTCTGCTGATTTTGGCTTGAATTTCCTCTCTTCACCTCTTTGGATCTCTGATCTTCTGGTCTGGATTCCTGTTAACCTCTTCGACAATGTTTTGGGCTTCATCACCTGGATACCCCTGCCCTGCTTCGTCTGTTTGGGTCTGCTCATCAGCCAGTTCAGCAGTCTTCAAGCTCCGTTATTCGGAACTCTCTGGGCGGCGATCGCCACGTGCTGTTGTTAGACATCCGGCTGGATTCTACTCCTTCTTCTGGGCGAAGACAGGACTCTAAAACCAGAGATGCTGTCATTCGATTCCTGCTGAGTTGCAGATCCGACATAGGTCAATAAATGTTTTTGTGTAGCACATTCATCTGTCTGCTTCAAATTCTGGGGCCTCAGTTCTTGACACAAATCAGTTATTTTTTATATATTACAATTTCCCAGCTTTTGTTATTTCAAAGCACTTTATAGAAGATATCTATAAAGATTCTGAGTCATCCAGGTCAAGGTCAAACTTGTAAAAGTTCAGTCTAGGCAACTGGATGTGAAGTTTTCTAGAAGACGTTTCTCTTCTCATCCAAGAGGCTTCTTCAGTTCTAACTCTTGGTGGGGAACACTGAGATTAATATACTTTAAGTCTAACAAAGACTAACACTTTATAGAAATGATTCTATCCTCTAGACAGATTGATTACATTTCCTATGAACGGAAACCCAGCAGATAACTTCTGAGGCATTAGTTTGTTCAGTCACCAACCAAGTAATTATCAATTACTGGGAGAAAGTCTTTCATCAGTGGTCTACAACATAGAAGAAACATGAAAATCCCAAATAATTAAGATAGAACCATATCTTATAAGTCTGGTCTGTAAGTTAGAAAACTCAGTGCTATAATCCTTCATGCATTTTGTTCCCAGATATACCACAGTACAGAGCACCGAGCCAAAAGAGTCCCATTCCTAAAGTTTCTCTTCAAAGCTGATATAAAACCAAAATTGTCAAGATTTGTTTAAAACACTGATCTGTTCCACCACATTTATATTTTTTAAGACCTTAAAAGGGAGAGACCAGGAGGGAATGCAGAGAAATATGAAACGTCACCAAGCAAAAAGTCTTGCTTCTCACGGCAATACAAACCCTCCTCTGACCAGAGGAAGAAGGTACGGCGGATGAAATAAATATTGAACGCGCCTCCATTTTTTTTCAATAAATGTATTTCTAGCTGTGCTATTAACATGACATTTTTCACCAGATGTTGGTAACAATCCATTCAGTCCACACATACCAAGAAATCAAACCATAGATGTCGAGAAATTAAGTTATTTGTAAGTGTGCTTATGTGTGTTTTCATGAAATCCCAAACTAGGTTAATCATAATTACTTCACAATTTGAATGATCCCAAAGGGTCAAGTTGGTTTGAAAAGCTTTTTTTTTCTCTGATGAATGATTTGAAAGCTACAAGTTGTATGTTGAAAAAAAGGAGCAAACACTATTTTACAGCACTACACTGCAAAAAAGTCATTTTCTCTTAACATAAATGCATTTTCTATTGAATTAAGGGGGGGAAGTGAGACACTTTGCCAATGGAAAGAGACAATTCACATTTAAAATAAGGAAAAACGATTACTTCTTATTTAGAACGATTACTTCTTATTTCAAATGCATATTATGTGATTATTTTATTTTAAGAGTGAAAATACTCATTACATTGGCAAATCATCTTATTTACCTACTCAAATTAAGGGTAAATTCACTTAACTAATTGACTTTTTCTGGATTGTTTTTGCAGCATAGATTTGATAAACTGTTCCAACCGTTGCAGTTCCAAATTCTCCCGAGTGGTGCACGACTTTACACGAGTGAGATAAAGTCAATGTGATTGGTTGATTATCAAGGGGGATTGTTGTGTAGGAAGGTTCAGGCTAGCAAGTTTGGTTGTGGCCGGTTTGTCAGAAGCATCTTGCTAACTAGTTAGCAACTTAGTAGTGCTAGCAGGTTCCCAATGAGAAATTCCATTGGGACCAAGTAGCACCAAATTGGTGACTTAGAAAGGACACTGTCAAGGAACGCTTTATGGACAGAGGAAACATGCAAGAGGAGGAGAGTTTAGTGTCGGAGGTCGTGGATGAGTCTCCTCCGCCATCCATGTTTTATTTAGAAGAGGAAAGCGGGGACTAAGATGTTGTGGAAGAGGACGCTAAGGGCGCGGCAGAAGCTTGGTTTGGTGTAGAAGGCTTCCCAGCCGGCACATGTTTGAGCCCTCCTTGCCTCGCAACGCTGTCAGTTCTGTTAGCCTCTACTTGCTGAAGACACAGACGCCCATCCCCGCGAACACTGGCATGGAACTCACTGGGAAAGGAAATGATTCTCAGTTCTTATTTCAACCGCTGTATATATTAGCTGTGACAAATGAATCAAGATGCTATGAAAAGTTGATTGACAGATTACCTTTGATATATGATTGGCTGAATTTAGGTGTTCAGGCTGACATATAGCTAACTGGTCTGCATAAAATAACAGGGGAAAAAACACAGATTTTAAGACAGGATTTTTTTCTAAATAGAAATTTTCTAACTTTTCGGAAAATATGGTCTGATAAAGATTACATTTATATACATGTTTAAGCCAGAATGATTTGACATTTAAATATGACTTCCCAAGACTTTAAGTTGAGCTGAAAATAATCAGGATCTGACTATGGCAGCAGTCATCCAGAAGGAGAACTTTGTATTTAGCACCTTGTGAGTAAAATGCCTTCAGGTTCTCGGTTTTAAAGAGGACTGGACTCGGAATAAAACCCACCTATTATCCAAAAAACTCTCAGGTTAGACACTTTGAGGACAGCAATATAAAGGTTTTGCATTTACTGTTGGTGAAACCAAAAATTCTGCTGAGTGTCTTGTGGAAAAGCCAAACAGTCTAAAGCATGGACAAATAGAAAATATTCATCCATTATACACAAACACACGAAATGCCAAAGGAATGAGCATTTTACTTTTTTTTTTAGGTCCTTCCAGCCCTATTGGATCGTTTTTTTTTTTTTTTTAACGGTGGGCCGACAGGAAAAGGGGGCACAAGAGAGGGGGTCAGATTCTTACCCAGGTCGGCCACGTCAAGGTCTACAGCCTCTGTACATTGGTCGTGCGCACTAACCACTGCGCCACCAAAGCATGCTAAAGTATTTAACTTTTAAACCAAGATAGTTAGATAATATGCAATTGAAATGGGACAATGCAACTGTTTTTTTTTTTCTTATTTTAAATGTAAATAATCTTGTTCTATTGGCAAAGTATCTCACTTACCTCTTATTTTAAAACCCTCAGCTGAGGAACCCCTGCAGTTCTTAGTTTCAGCATTTGTCTGTTTCATATTAATGTAACCAAACCAGAAACATCTCAGTTTCTGTTCCAGAGAGCATGGATTTAGACTCATCCTTTGTGTCCTGTAATGGTTTCCAAGTAAAGATTCTACTTTGTCACCACTGCCCTCCAGCCCAAGACATGTCTCCTGAAGTCTAAATAATGTCCCGTTGTGTATCTGCTCTGCATCAGCCCAGTGCGCCTAAGGCTTAACTCTGCTGGCTGGAAGCATGGTTAGATTCCAGCTGTAAGTTCCAGTTCACATCAGGTCAATGACAGTCTGCCTTCGGAGTTATGTACCAGCTGACAAATGGATTACTGCTTTCTGCCAAAATAAATGCAGCATTTAGGAAATTTGGGGTCTTGGACAAAAACAGGCAGTGGGCCCTCTGAATTGAGAAGACAACACATAATACAGACCCATTATACTGATACAGAAAATTTGATAAAATAGACATACATTATTTGTTCTACATTTTTTTCTTCTTGTCCCTTTTCTTGTTGTTTTCCTCTCTATGTTTTGTATTCCGCTGACTTTTCATGCTGTCTCAAAAAGGAATGAAAAGATTTTTTCCAAGCACTAAGCTCACTTAGCTGATTGCTCCTTCCTCTGTTTCCAAAAAGGCAAAAGTAAATAACCCAGTCCTTCTTTTCACTGTAGACGACTAAGCCATGATCTGCTTATCTGTTCTCCATTTTTCATTTGGATGAAATAATAGCTGCATGAATCATGACAGCAGACAAGATAGAGGAGAGCAGGAAGCGGGGTTACCAATCTAGTTCGCTGCTTTTATATGTTGTTACCAAAGCTCCAGAAGTTGAAAAAGATCGCCAGATTTGGCGCTTTATAGTTCAACCAGATCAGTCAGATATGATTCAAAGTTTTCTATCTAAGGAAACCAGTTGATTGCATCGACTCATTGACTAAATACAATCCTCACACTAAGCATGCTTAGTAGCAACAGTGGAGAGGAAAAACTCCCTTTAACAGGAAGAAACCTCCAGCAGAACCACAGGCTCAGGTGTGAGCCGCCATCTGCTGAGGCCACACTGGGGTTCAAGGAGACAGAAGCAGAGCACACAAAAGTGAACTGTAAAAGGCGTGCCCCGGCTCCAGGAAACACACAGCCAGGCAGACGAAATCCAAGCCGGCTCTCATGCCAGAGGATGAAGAGAGCACATCTAGCCAGTCACAGTTCAGAGAAACAGGACCACACACTGAAAACCAGGCAGATCTTCAGCATCTCTAAACAAGGGTGTTGATGGCAGCAGCACAGCTGATGTTTCTCTCCAGGATGGAGTCACAGCCAAACAGGAACAGACGAATGTTCAAGCTACTCTGAGGAAAAGCAGAGAGAGTAGAACATTAGAGATTGAACAAAAAGATTCTGCAGAGTGGGAGAATAGAGATAGAATGAAGCAGAATGATGAAATAGGGGTCCCTATGTCCTCCAGCAGTCTAAGCCAAATAGCAGCATAACTATAGAGATAGCTCAGGATAACCTTAGCCACCCTAACTATAAGCTTTATCAAAAGGAAAGTTTTAAGCCCAGCCTTAAAAGTAGACAGGGTGTCTGGGCTCACGTCTACTAAAACTGGTAGTTGGTTCCACAGGAGAGGAAGCTTCCGATAACTGCGCGATCTGCCTCCCATTCTATTTTTTTTATATGTGAGAAGGAGGATTTTAAATTCTATTCTGATTTAACAGGAAGCCAATGAAGAGAAGCCAGGACAGGAGAGATATGATCTCTCTTTTTCATTTTCATCAGAACTCTGGCTGCAGCATTTTGGATCAGCTGAAAGCTTTTAACTACAGCTTGTGGACTTCCTGATAGTAAAGAATTACAATAGTCCAGCCTTGAAGTAACAAATGCATGAAACTATTTTTTTGCAATATTCCACAGATGAAAGAAGGAAATTCTAGAAACCTCTTTGATATGGGATTTAAATGAAAGGTCCTGATCAAAAACAACACCAAGATGTTTTACTTTATTTTCTGAAATCAGTTTAATCCCATCCAAATGAAGTGATTCATCAGCTTATTTTTCAAAGACTCTGGTCCAAAAAACTATAACTTCTGTTTTGTCTGCATTCAGAAGGAGAAAAGTTAAGAGTCATCCAGGTTTTTATGTCTTCAAGAAAAGCCTGTAATCTGTGTAATGGGTTAGCTTCATCTGGATTTTTATAGACAGATATAGCTGGGTATCATCAGCATAACAGTTGAAAATTAACCCCATGCTGTCTAATAACTCTACCAATTGGATAGCATGTATAAAGTAAAGAGAATTGGTCCTAGCACTGATCCCTGTGGTACTCAACAGGTAACCTTTGAGCATGTTGAAGATCTATCATTAACATGAACAAACTGAGTTTGATCAGATAGATAAGATTTAAACCAGTCTAGTGCTGTACCTCCAACAAAATACTCAGGTCTTTTCTAAAAGAATATTATTGTCAACTGTATCAAATGCAGCACTGAGATCCAACAGGACGAGCACGAAGACACAAGTCCATTATCTGAGGCCATGAGAACATCATTAGTGACTTTCACCAGAGCTGTTTTGAGTGCTATGATGAGCTCTAAAGCTAGACTGAAAATCTTCAAAAAGTCATTATGGTGTAAGTGATCTCAAACGTGTTTGGCAACTACTGTACTTTCTCAAGAATTTTAGATAACAAAGGAAGATTGGATATAGGTCTATAATTTACCAAGTCATCTGGGTCAAGAGACGGTTGACCCCCCACCCCACCTCGCACACATCCATGCTGACGTAAGCCATACTGTGGCAGTTTCACGTCAGATAAGTGTCTATGTTCAGAAAATTGGAAAATGATGATGACTACGTAATTTGTACAGAAATGAATGTGCAGTTGTTCGCCTCATACACCTGTTTTCCTCTGGAAACTGAATCAGTAAAAAGTGTTTGAAATGTTAAAAAATGGAAATGGTTTATGTTATTGGATGTTAAAATGTTCACAGAAAACTTAACATCCATTTCAGCACCATCCTCACCACCTCAAGGTTCAGTTTTATTCAGAGCTATTTTAAAGAAAATCAAAGTTTCTCTTTAACTGTGCAAATGCCTGTAGGATTTATCTCCCTATGAATCTGTGCCCTGGTCCTTCCAGCCTCTTCTGAAGTGCCTCAAGTATGTCAAAGCAAGGATATTGAGGCCCCCGTCCACACGAAGACGCTGAACCCTGGCCTAAACGCACAAATTTTTCACACCAAAACCAGCCTCTCATCCACACGAAGCCGGCGTTTAGGGGGTCTGTAAATCGATCATTTTTTATTCAGCCTTCAGAGTGGGAAGATTCTGAAGCGCCGTTTTGGCGTTTCCATCTTTACTTAACCGCATATTTTTTACACGCATCGTCATAGCGTCTACCGCCTTCTACACACGCACATCGCGCGACCAGTATCACAACAACAATGCGGCGTTGCCCTTGCTAATGCTACTCACCCTGCTTGTCGGCTGCTTACAACAGAATCTTCTTCTTCTGGAATATCTCCAGGAAGAACAGAGCAATATCGGCGACATAGTTCAGCACCTGAATTTCACTTAACCACGAAAATGGACCCTGCAGGGCAACCATGTATAAATATTAGTGCACATGCCCAACATTTTTAAACTTATTTTTGCTTTTACCCGGCACCACAGCGCCACTTACAGGCCTGGCATACATTTTTGCAGCGTTTTCATGCATTCGGTGTGGGCGCTCACATTTATTTTACGTCTCCGTCTTTACGGCAAAAGTTTTTGAGAAAATATCAGCGTTTGCGTGTTGCTTTTGACTTAGATGTGGGCTGAAGGGGCCTTAGTCCTAGCAGCTCTTCCCAAAACTCTCCTCCAAACCGTGATGATCTGGAACCTGACGTTTAGCAACAGGTTATAAATCTTGATGCAACCCTGGTCAGCTGTGTTTGGCTGATATGTGTATTTTATTTCATGCTGGACTCAGTCAGACCTCTATGGTCTACCTTCACTTTATCCAAAATAATATTGCACAAATAAACACTTTAGTCATCTTACTTCAGGCTCACTGTTTGAAAAACACTGATGTAAAAAAATTAACTTGGCCTTCAAACGGGTTAATAACCTCCCTCTAACCTACTGGCCTCTTAATATTATTATCTGGTGCTCAACCTAATTGCTTTTACTTAAAACAGTTTAACATTCGTAAGATTTAGAATGAATGCATTTTGCTGTTAAAAGTTTGTATTAACTGTGATAAGTCAGAATGATACTAACTTGCACTGCAAAAAATGATCAACAAATAAGTAAAAAATCCTTCAAATAAGTGGATTTACATGAATTTGAGTAGGTAGATAAGATGATTTGCCAATAGAATGAGCATTTAACTTTTTTGTTTTTAGGTTTTTCCAGCCCCAGTGGCTTGTGTTTTTGAACAGTGGGCCGACAGAAAAAGGGAGTACGGGAGGACGGGGAGAGACCTGCAACAAAGGACCACAGTTCAGATTCTAACCCAGGTCGGCCACGTCAAGGACTAAGGCCTCTGTACATGGGTCGTGCGCGCTAACTACTGTGCCACCGAAGCATGCCCAAGTATTTAAAGGAGAAGTCCAATCATATTCCCGAATTCAAACTCCCTGAGAAAGTACTTTAAATATGAAATTATTACATAATGTTTAATAAATAATAAGTATTTTTAAGTTAAGAGTATTTTTCATTTGAATATGCTTTTACTGGTGGCGCCCCATGTTTGTCAACAAAGAACACTACTGCCACCTACTGGTTTATTGACGTCCTTGATGCGGTATCGGCTGTTGATCAAGAGTCCCAGTGCTGTATCTGGTGTTTGCCTGCACAACGCTGCTATTATCCAAGCCATCTTGAAAACATTCTTCTTCCAAATGTTGCCAGCAGTATAGTAGGGTTTTTTTCTCTGGCCAGAAGTTCGATGGCAATCCTTCCCTCTTCAAGTTGGCAATCCAACAACGAACCCGGTCCGTGGAGGATCAGGAAGCGCTAAATAACAAATTTTTTTCACTTTAATCCGATGTATTCCAACATCCAGCTGCCATGCACGTGGGCATTGTCAGTTTCACTATAGCTCTGGTGAATTTCAATGGTGAAGTCCTCTGGAAATCTTAAATAGTTGTTGTTGATTGCAGATGGTTCTAGTAGTACATATTAGTTTTAGGTATAAAATAATGATCCACTGCTTAAACCCTGCTGACCGGACTTTTCCCTTTAACTCTTAAAATATGATATTTAGATAATATGCAATAATAAGACAATGTAATTCTTCCTTCTTTCAAATGCAAAATTGTCTTGTTTCATTGGCAACTGTCTCACTTACCTCATATTTTCCAGAAAAAAAATGCACTTATTTTTATGAAAAAATTGCTTATTCAGATTGCAATTTTTTGTAGTGTGAGGCCTTCTTTTGTCTGGGCAACCATCTGACCGCCCATTAGCTCATAGACTGCTTTCTATTGTTTATAAAATGCTGAGAGATTCGCCTTCTGCAGGGAAAATAAAATATTTCCTGTCCACAAATAACAAAGATGCCAAACAGGTTCATGAAACTTTTAGCTAATCAAGTAAGATTTTAGGAGCCTTTTATTAACTGAACCATTAGTCGGTCAGTATTAAGTGATTTTAACCACCTAATGAGTGGAAAAATCAGCTTAAGTCCAGAAAAGAAACCAAAGGATCTTCTGAAAGACTTCTACATTTTCCACCAAAAAGGTAGTAGAAGATCATAAGGGTATCTACCTGTCTGAATCTGGCTTGTTACTGTATCAGATCAGAAAATTTGGCTTCTAGTATTAACTTCCACTTAACTTCATTCCTAGAACTTTGAGGCGAACAAAGATTCATTATTTTCTTTCTTGGAGGCCGTTTAAAGGCTGACATCAGCCCCTGACCTTCACGCTGTGGGAGCAGTTAGATACCAAGTCTTTCCAGAACACCTTCGACATTCTTTGTGATTCCAACAGGTCAGTTAGGGATCAAAGCCTCTTCAGGCATTTCATTCTTTCAGAAACTTTATTCAGTATTTCAGCCAAGGCCATTTAAAAAGAAAATGTTGCTATATGATGCTTATTTGGACACCAATGTTCCTGATTGTTTTATAATATCTGAAGTTATTCAGACAGAGTTATAGCATCTTTATCCGTGGAGGTTTAATGCATATGAGAAGTAGCTCAGTGGTGGGTTATGTTAAGGCAGCAGGATCCTGCTTCATATCCCAGACTCCACACTGCAAAAACTATTTAGAAATAAGTGAAAATGTCTTAAATTACGTGTATTTACCATTAATTTGAGCAGGTAAATACAATGATATTTTTACTCTTAAAGTCAGATAATTAGATAATGTGCACTTAAAATGAGACAATGCAATTGTTTTTTCTTATTTTAAATGTAAATTATTTTGTTCCATTGGCAACATGTCCCCCTTACATCCTCAACTATAGAAAAAATACATTTAATTTGAGAAAAAATTATTTGGATTTAAATGTTTTGCAGTGCAAGACCATAACCAGGGAGCATTCTGGGTCTAAGGCACAGAGGCCGCTCTCTGGTTCACAGCTGATGGATTACAGGACAAATTTCATGAAACCAAACACTAAAATATGATTTAATATGCTGAAAATCATCTTGCCTGAACATTTTAGGAGCTTATGTAATAATGGTTTATCTTGAACCTTATCATGCAACAAAACAGATTTAGGAGCTGTATCTTATATCTGTTTAAAATTGGTTTATCAACTAATATAAAAGAAAATAAAAAGTTGAGGTCAAGTTTGGATTATCTCTGCAGAAAAAAACACTAACTGATACAAATTTGAATTTCTCTCTATATTTTTTTTATCAAGGTGTAAAAATAATAAAAAAGTTGCTTTTTATATGTCTAATTGGAACAAATTAATTGTTTGTGTTGCTCAGATTTGCTCACGAATCTTTGAGCAAAGCTGGTTTAGATCACCAGTTTATCGGGCTGCTGCACACAGACTGGAGGTCATGACCCTCATGGCTTTTTAACTGATTACTGTTGCAGTGCCAAAGCACAACAAACCAGCTTTAAGTTAAATGTCATGTCAAGTGGTGTTCAATGTTTTTTTTTTCTCATTCATACTTTAGAATCTCAGGTGAAGCTTAAAACCAACGGGGGAATAAAAACAATTTCCCTTCAGAAAAACACATTTTATTAAAACTGTAACATTTTTTCTAGTTATGGTGAAATAAATAAGTGAATGCAACTCCTCAGTACAAAATGGGTTTGAGCTTAAAATGGAGTAAAGTAAAAAAAACAAAAATGTAAAAACAGTCAGTATAAAAACCTTTCTTTGCATAGAGTACGCTTCCATTCAACTAAAAAGTGCTAAATAATTCATAAAGGCCTTATGTGTTACACAGCCAGCTAATATCTAAGCAGTGTCACAAACGGAAAAAACATGAGACAAAAAACAAAAAAACAAAAATGTGAAGTAAAGTGGCTTAGACAGGTAACTCAACATGTGCAAACTTACCGAGCAAACAGCAGACAGACATAAGCTGGTCAAATGACACAGGTGAAGAGTGTTTGAAACCAAGCTAGACCTAGAAGGAATCTTCAGAGCTTCAGACGTCACACCCATAAAGCTCCTCATAAGTACTGGAAGTACTGTGTGGACATCTGAGTCGTGGAACCAGAAAAACTACATTACAGTGTCACAGGACCTCCTGGATTGTAAATGAGGAGCTGACACCTCTGTGACTGCAGGTCTGTAGGAAGATCATCGTCTGGTTTCCCTCTAGATCTGTTGATTGCAAACTGATCCCAGGTTCTAATCTGACTGCAGTGGTCCCTACTTTGTAAGATCATCTCTTAAAGCTGATATCAAATCTTTTATAGTAAAGTGTCTTAAAGATTTGGGATCTGGTAAAAGTCAACTTCATGCATCTCTTCAAGTGGGACTTCCTGAGACGGAAGGAGGCCTGCTGGTGGAGTTCTGCAGCTTTGGTCTCCTGCGTCCCGATGAAGGTTTGCTTTTAAACTGAATTGATGAAAGAGCTTTCTTTGTGTGAGCTTCTCTCTTTGGGCTGTTGGGAGCTCCCAGAGTCTCAAAAAGTCTCTTCCGGAAAACAACTTTAAACTGAGAAAAGAAATGAGTGTGAGTGGTTTGTTTAAGGACATCCAAATCAAATTTAAAAACCATCAAAATGGATCAATAGGAGTTGAGCGCATCATACATACCATGTCTTCCACTGTGGTGGTGGTGGTGTGTGTTGCTTGGGTTGAAGCTGTAGTCGGGGAGACTGTACTAAGCTGCTTGGCTTTTGGTTTGGCACAATACATCTCCAGATGGTAGAGTTCACAGCCAGAGGATCTGCAGCACTGGTCTACTATCCCCTTCCCCCTGGGCCGAGGGCCATACCCAGACCAGGAACCTTTACCTGCAGGAGCAGACATAGCACATGTAAGATCACAGAGAAACAAGGTTGACATGGATGAATTCTTCTCAGCTTCCCAAAAAGGTCCACAAGTTAAAGAAAAAACTGATTAAAAAAATCTACGTTAGGACTGAGCTTTCATTAGAACCTCATCATAAAATAACAGACATTTAAGTAAAATCACATATATGAATGGTTAAAATTTGCTCTTTGGGAGTTAATAATAGTTTACAGTAAATAACGGAACAACATACAGTTCTGTGTTTGGAACAAATCCAGCTGATATCTCATATCTGCCACTGGGTTCCCAGAATGAGGCGACTGGATGAAATGATCTCATATAACTTGTTTATAACACTAGGTGAAGGAAAAGCACAGGTGGGTCTACAGCAGGGTGTGAACAGTGCACCCAGGGCCCCATTTGTGTGGCCCCTGATGTCACTTTAAGAATCATACAGGAACAGAAGCTTGATGCAGATGAAGACCTTTTATTTTCAATTAGGGGAAAACTATTACTGCCCTGTGATAGACTGGTGACCCGTCCAGGGGGGACCCCGCCTCTGGCCCGTCTACAGCTGGGGATAGACACCAGCACCCCTCATGACCCCAGCAGTGAAGGGATGGATGGAAAACTATTACCCTTGCATGCAACCTGAATTCTGTTGTTAGTTATGAGAATCCATGTTGCAGTGCCCCCCTTCAACCGTTCAAGACCGACCTAAAACTTCCATCTGTTTTTGTCATTATTTCATCTTTGATGGAGGACCAGCAAGAGTTTCACAAGCATAAGTTGTTGTCATTTTCATTTCTTACCGTGATAAATTAGATCTTCTTTCCAACACAAAGTTTATAGCCAAGCTTTCATAGTAAATAGGATCACATTTATCCAGTGAATTCATGGCTTTGCTGCACCCAGATCTGCTTCTCATTTTAAAAGGAAGATTGATCCAAACCCTTTTCTTATGGCTGAAAATGTACTAAATCTCTTAAATCAAGCAAAACAATCATTTTAAAATATTTTTTAAGGTTTGGGCCTACAATGATTTAGTACTTGCTTTACTACGTGTTTCCTTTTTATTGACCAGGTCAATATATTTTTCTTTTTTCTCATATCATTTTGGACATTACTGATCTAGACTGATGACTAGCAATTTATAACTCTAGATTAAAATCTGAGTTAGATTAACCAAAGTTCCTCTCAGTTTGGTTCTTCATCAGCTGTAAATCTCGACAGACTTGGCAGTGGAGTCTGGTGGCTTTGCCCGGTGCTCAACTGGCAGTAGGGTGTGAACCCGAGTCTATCATATGAAACCACAACTGACAGCTTAGAGTGGCCCCATTTTATTCCAGTTCACTCAGTTTAGATCATTTATCTGCTTCAAATTTCCATCAAAAGATGTTTCAGGATTAGCTGGTTCCACTTTAATCCAGTTCAAACAGTCAAGCAACATACTGTCTGTCTTTCCACGTTTCAAGGATGTCAAAGGCTTGGTAAATATTTCTGATTGACAGTTTTAAAAAGGAGTATATTTTACTGGCAGTCAACAATGAACGTAACTTGTTGGGATGTGAAATCTTAGTTCTAATTTATCCATACTCTAGGTGGAACAGGATTTTGTTCTGATGTTTGGGGAAGATTGCATTCTGCAGAAAGGACCAGAGAGCTTGAAGTTCCTCCTGGCAGCTGACACTCCTGAGGATGGCACTGAAGTGGATTTAAGCTTGACTTTTTCCACATACTTACTTGTGTGTTTAACCATAGCCCATGTAAGAGTTAAGTAAGGCATTTTATGTCTTTTCATATAAATTGAATAATTCTTTTTTTTTAACACATTTACTTTGCAGTGCCTTTTGGTTAGGTCACCAGATCTCTACTTAATGGTTTAGATTTTATTTTTTCTCTTCTTGTGGCTTATTTACTCTTGTGCTTATTGACTGAATAATAATTCTTACCCAAATTTTTCATAGCAATTTTGCAATCAAATGAAATCTGTCCCCTGCATTAACCTGTAAGAGGGGTGCTAGAAGTGCACAGAGAGCATTCTGAGTCTAAGGGTCCCGTTCAGGGACCCAGAGAAGCAGCCTGTGTTTTACAAACTGCTAAGTGTTTCTAAATGATATATGAATATTTCTTGGGACTCAGAAGGCATCTGTCTACTGTATCTGTCTGCTATAGTATTTACAATGGAGAAAGTACCATTCATTTGTCTCCACAGGATTCAGAAGCAAAACTAAACAAACATTTACGAGAAAAATGGGGACTTTCTGAGCCTGTTCAAAAAGTGCTTGGCACAAGATTTGACAGCAGGAGAAACAAAACTACTGGGACATATGATCAAGTCATTGTAACTGATACATTTGCATATATTCCCATTTTGGAAACACTGAAGAGTATTTTACAAGAAGGTGATACTGCAGAAATGTTCAAGCCCAGGTATATTCCCAGGGAAGGTGTGTATGCAGACTTGAGAGATGCCACTTATTTTAAAGAAAGTCCCCTATTCTCAATAGAAAACGATGCCTTGCAGATTCAGCTTTTTTATGATGATTTTGAAACTGCAAATGTCTTGGGATCCAAAAAGGGTTTGCATAAATTAGGCGCTATATATTTTACTTTAAGAAATTTCCCCCCAATTTTTAATTCATCTTTAAACAATATTCATTTGTGTGCTCTATTCCATGCACAGGATATCAAGCGATACAGTTTTAATTTGATACTTGAACCACTTGTTTGTGATCTGAAAGTGCTTGAGACAGAGGGACTTCAAATTCCAAATGTTGAACACAAGATTCGTGGTACTTTGGTTCAGGTTACTGGGGACAATCTTGGTTTACATGGCCTGTTTGGCTTTGTGGAATCATTTGGGGCTCGATATTGTTGTCGTTTTTGTCTCCTTGAAAAACACCGTTTTCAAACTGTATTCTGTGAAGATGATCCGGAAGTTGTCTTCAGAGCTATCAATACACATTCACAGCACTGTCAGACTGTACAAACAGACCCAAGGCTGCCTCATGTATATGGTGTGAAGCGCATTTGTCTTTTGAATTCACTTCAATATTTCAACACAGCCAACAACTTCTCTGTTGATATAATGCATGATATTTTAGAGGGGGTTGGTCAGTTTGAGGCGAAACTGATTCTGAAGTACATTCAAAGTAACTTTCTAAGTGCTGAACAAGTGGCTGGTAGAATACATGCATATGATTATGGTTTCAGCCAGCAGCGAAACCGTCCACCTCTGCCAACAGATAAGTTAAGGGATGGTAGTAATGACCTGGGACTAAATGCCATACAATCTTGGTGCTTATTACGCAATATGCCTTTGTTATTTGGTGATTTGATTGAAACAGATGACAAACATTGGGATCTTTTAATTTTGCTTTCACAGATTGTCAATATTGTATTTTCCCCAGTCCTGTCAGAGGGCATGACCATATACCTCAAACATTTAATCATCAATCATCATCAGTTGTTCAAGCAAATATTTCCTGAAATAAATCTCTTGCCAAAGCATCATTTCATGATACATTACCCTCGTAGCATAAGGAAAATCGGTCCCATTTTACACACATGGTGCATGCGTTACGAAGCTAAACATAATTTCTTCAAACAACAATTAAAGAGTTTTAAAAACATTACAAAGACATTAGCAAAAAAGCACCAAAGTTATATGGCACTGGTTCGTGAATCTTTTGGCAAGGAAAAATTAACTTTAGGTCCAGGAAAGATGGTGACTCTTAATGAGTTAAAACAGGGCACAGCAATTGCTGCAAAATTTGGAACAGTTTTGTCAACCAGTGTATTTTCTGCCAAATGGATCAAATATCACGGTACAGAATACCGTCGTGACTTTCTTATATGTACTGAAGTAACAGATGAGATGCCTGTTTTTTGTAAGATTGACGTGATTGCTGTAAAAGATGACTGTGTCTTGCTCTGTGGAAAACTGATGGAAACCTTGTGTTTTGATAATCATTACCATGCCTTTAAGGTCAGGCTGCATCCAGATAATGTTTTAAAAGTGTTGCACATAAGTGAGTTATTTTACTTTAAACCGTTTGATCTTCAAATGAAGTATGGTACCACAGATAACGCCCTATATGTTGTTCCATATTGTCATTTTATGCAGACCTAGGGTCAGTTTTCTTAAGTGTTCGTGTTCAACTTCATATAAGCTGTTTATCAGGGGCCCAGTAATGGAGCAGCAGGCACACATTTTTGTGCATATGAATACGTTGCATGAGGATACCTGGCAGGGCAGGTACACCTATTGCATGTCAATTCACTTTTTTTTTCTTTTTTTAAATGCTGCATATGAACAGTTTTATGGAGAGTTTTGCACATAAATTATCTTTTACTTCTTATTGTTCACTCTTCAAATGAAGTATAGGACATATGGCCTTATATGTTGTTCCATATTGTCATTTTATGTAGGCCTGGGGCCAGTGCTGCTAAGTGGTACACTGTTATGACCTGTTACATTGTCTTGTGCACCCAAAAGTTTATGTGCATGCAAACAAGTTGCATTAGGATACCTGGCACGGCAGGTACACCTATTGCATGACTTCATTTTTTTTTCTCCTTTAAATGCTGCGTATGTAAATGGTTTCTGGAGTATGTTTGTAATGGTTAAAAATGCCAAATTAAATATTTTTCTAACATGCTTTTGTGAAATAAAAGTTCTGAAATGTATTTTTGCAATAACTTGTTTTTATTCATTGATATTTATAAAAAGTGTAATAGATGCAATTTAACACTACAAAAGTGTAAATATTTATCTGTACAGTGTTAATGGCTTTTAGGATTTGACTCAATTTGAGTTGGGGTTTTTTCACTGCAACAGTGTAAATCAAGACATTAATAGTGAACAGTTAACACAGTTATGAGTCTTCAGTGTTCACCTCCATTAACTCAGTGCAAGGTTAAAAAGTATCTGTATCAGAGTTGATTTGTCACCCCAATAGTGTAACTCTTCAACACTCCTGAGAATCATTTTAACTCTCTCCAGTGTTAATAACCTACAGTGTTAAGTTCTATTAACACTGTACAGTGTAAACCGGTGTTAAATTTTAACTCAATTCTGAGTTAATTTCACTCTGAAATTTCAACACTTTGGAAAGAGTTAATTCAACACTATTTTGATAAGGACCAAATACACTCGGATATAGTGTTAAATTTAACTCTATAAGTGTTGATTTAACACTGCAAAATTTGCTGTGTAGATATACGTTGCTGACTATAACAGAAGCTTTGTGCTGGAGCTTCTTCTTCTCCTCTCTGCACCTTTTCCTTTGTTGTTTTTTTTACTAAAAACCGAGCTGCTGTCAGATAAGGACTGTTTCAACAAGAAGGATATCACACTCTGAGGCACGGTGTTCTGGAGATGCCGCTGCTGTGTTGGTGGATTGCCATTAGACTGATAGCAGATGCACAAGGTGGCCTTGGTCAGAGCAGGCCGAAGGTAATCAGGTGAAAGGGCTTCTGGGTAATTGTGTGTGCACTGAGGTGGAGATGATACAGCTCTAAACAATGCAACCAAAAGATTCCTTCTGTCCATGGTTATGGTTATGGTCCGGCTCCAAAATGAAAAGAAAGTGTTTCTGACACTAAGCTTGTATAAATCCCTCAGGGGTATACAGTACGGTATTTTACTGTACTACATTCTACTGTACTGTATTTTACTGTATGGCATTTCAAAGTACCTTATATTGCTGTATGCATTTTTTGTGTCATTTTCTGTCCCTACTGTACAGACTCCCATTCGAAATGAAAAAGCAAAATTCTATTCTATTCCATTCTGTGTGTAATATTATTGTTTTAGACTTTCTCAGCATTTTTGTTTCAGGATTTTTAATGTTTATTTACACAAAACTAAATCCTTTTGTATTTCAATTTCATAAAAAACGAAATAAAAATAAAAAAGCCACCACAGAATATAAGTAAGTTCAAGTTTAGTTATTTTATTTCTAAGATCTTTTTTTTCTGCATTAGAAAGTGAATGATATTTAGTGAATTGTTATTCTTTCCAGGAGACATGCACTCTTTTTCAGTCAGAAATCCCTTTTAATCAGAACACTATTTATTATTTTTTTGTATTTTTCTTATGCATGTCTTACTGTATGCATGTCTGCTTTGCAGAGTGAGTCTGGGTGAGACAACATGTCAGATATCTAGCCTGTCTTGTTCAACATGTGGCTGGTTAGTGTTAGGATGCTGACAGATGTCAGTAGGTAGAAAACTAAGGCCGGTCTGTTGTTTCCCAGTGACTTTCAGGGAAGGAGGAATATACCAGACTGGCATATAAACCAAAATCTGGTTTGCCTCATGTTACACTGGGACTGATTGTGGATGTTTCTGTGCCTGGATGGGATTGAATGGATCTGATTTAATATGTTTGCATACAAGTTAAACTTGTTTGTCTTGAAATTGTCTAAAGCGAAGACTTATGAAAATGAAATTAACCGAATGAAGGTTTAACAATAAAAACCGTGAGGTAAATTTAACACTTAACAACATATATGATGTTATTAACATATCTCCACCAGTTGTTCATCATCATCATTTGTTTAAATTAATTCAGTATGTTTTATTTCTTCATTCTTTTACCTAAAATTATGTTTAAAAAACAACCTTCATGTGTTATTTTAATCAGGCATTTCTGAAAAAGAGATCATAAAATCCTTGAAACAAATCTTTTAATCAATTCATTTAGTTTTTGTCAAAAAATGGAAACAAAAGAAACACAAAGATAAAATAAATATATATATAAATAAATGTTCTTCATTCATCCAGTTTTTTCGCACATTTACTAAGTTTGCAGCAGCTTTACTCCAACACAATGAATTTCTATAACTGTGACTGACTCAGCAGCAGAAAATAAACAGGAAGGCTCACCTAAGTAGATTCCACGATCCCCACAGACGAATAGGAGGTCACTGAGGAGCTCTGAGCCACAGCGGAGCTGGGCGGCCTCCAGGGAGAGGGGCCAACCTGCCAGAAACATGCTGCAGAGCAGGACGCAGATCCGAACACTCAGCACCTGAAACCAGAGGGAGATCGGTCAGGTTACATGCCAAAGCAGTTAGTGATGCAGACACTGGACCTATGGCCCCTTCAGTATCTTTCAAATAGATTTTTTCTTTAATAAGTTTAAGGCAGAAGAAGGAAACTAAACTTCATTTCATCCTGACCCATGAGAGGAAGGATGAATTGGTCCAATAAATCCCAGATTTCTAAATACAGAACCACTATGACTGATGTCAAGCTAATGTGGATCAAACACATCCAGTGGTCACTGAGGACACTCAACTCTCATCAGCGGCCTCATTTGGAGTGATCCTTTTTTTATGAAATCCCGTAGACTAGCAGCAAGCTTAATGCTTTTAAACCAAAGTACCAAATGTTGCACAGAAAGATTTCATACTGCTTTGGGGTTTTTTACTGAAGCAGTTTTAAGCAATGTTTTTATTCCATTTATATAAATGTATCTGAGTCAGAAAGATTTATCATAAACTTTCAAAACACACACTAAAGAAGGGCTGCAGGACATTTAAATCTGGTTGGGATTTAAGAGAGAGATGAAAGTGACAAAGCATAAAGGATAAAGCAAAGCTTGCTGTTTGGAGAGTTTCTCTTTTTGCACCACTGATGGGTCTGAAAATGAACCTCAATTTTTGCTCCTTATCGATTTTAATGAATGCAAACTCTGTTCTTTTCTATAGTGAAGAGAGTAGAGCTTCAGAGGCATGAATGTTGCAGAAGCAGCTGGAAGAACATCAATAATAGTATAACTGAGACGAGATGTTTATGCATTTTCTTATCCTACAGTGATGATTTGATGTGTGTGAAAAAATGATAATCAGATGTTTGTTCTATAAGCCTGGCATCATATTTATACCAGCAGCAGAAATACCAGCAGCATCTTCATTTTTCAGCTCAGATTTCCCACATGGATCTAAATGATTTTCCTGGAATTAGCCAGCACAGTTTCCAAACCAGATGGATGAAATTTTTCTAAAAAAAAATGTGGCATGATTTACACTTTGAGTTCATCAAAGATGAACATTTATCTTTTCCCTGTTTTTCTTTTCGTATTTCCGAACCTTTTCATTGATCCATAACTGACTTTTTTTTTAATGAATAATTACTTTTCAGGAGATAACGCTAAAGTAACACTTCCAGAGCTGCAGTGACACATGACCATCTGTCAGCAGCTTTGAAGGTTTCAACTTATTTTTCCAGCACGTCATTTATCTTTTCACAGCAAGGAGAGATGAACATCCTCAGCAAATGATCCTTTTTTCTGCTTTAGAGCTCAACAGGAGTGGAGGTAGCTTACCTTGAGTGTGAGTGTTGGAGCAGCGTAGCAGCATGAAGAGGGCATCCTGTCTGGTTGGACGGACTTCAGCAGACCTGCAGACTTATACTGAGGGAAGCTGGAGGGGAGGTCAACAGAACCAGGCTTCCTCCCTCCTCCTCTTCTGACGTAGTTTTATGTTCGGATCTCATCCCAAATTGCTATCAGATTATTTACTCTGTCATATCATTGTAACAAGGAACTAACAGGATTCCTTATTTTTCTAGCATCGGAGCGAGAGCTGAGAGGGGGGAGCCATCAGTTCAGTAGCTTTTATTTGTCCCAGTATGGGCAATTTTTGTGCACTAGTAGTACACCTTTCACACACACGTTCACATTTCACAAATCACAGATTAAAAATAAAAGAAGAAACACATAAAATATTTAAAAAAGATAAAAGTAAGGTGGATAAAAGAGAGAAAAAAAATTTGTGTGCAGCCATCAATGTTCAGGCACAATAATTAGCGTTCATAGAGGTCCAGGTTCTGTAACTGGGAAAGAGAACATAAATCTAACTGGTTCAGGTTCTGTTACTGGGAAAGAGAACATAAAGGCTCTTCCATATGTTTGTTTTTAAAGGAGGTTTTAAAGCAGAGCTATAATTATTCTTCTATACCTTCTTAATAGAGAAAAACATTCAGCAACAGCAGAATATTACCTACAAACATGTTCGTTCAGGCTAACTGGGTTTCTCTAAAGGTCCAAACCAAACAAACATGGTTCTGGTGCAAAGTTCAGATCCAGATCCAGTTGCTACTTTGCTTCCTAACATTTTTCCTTAAAATGTTTTTTCTTTAATCTGTAAAAGCTTTTCTTTGGACCTTGACTGCTTTTTCTCTCCAATATCTGATTCAGTCTGATTTTTGAATCATTCAAACAAACTCCAATGTGTTTACAAAAATGGAGAAAGGAGCAAAGTCTTGATTCCAAATACAATCTTTAATCACTCACTTTTTCCCAGCAACTGAGGCTGAATCTATGAAAATACAAAAAATAATGACTGTCCAACAGACTGTCCAAAACTTGAACGTGGCATTCAGTCTGTTAACTGAAGGATCCATCAGATTTCCTTCCTCTGTCTGATACAAGCGATTGGGTTTTTGACATGTTTTTGTTCCTTTTTGGATCATCTTTGGGGACGTGCTGTAGGGATTTATAAAATGCTTATAGAAAAGAACGGTAAACAAAACAAATATAAGGAGGCAGGCTGACAACAATAAGAAATGAGATTCAGAAAAACAAAAATACCAAATGACGAGGACCACTTTAAGGTTAAAATAAAAATATAAGGACTGTTTTCTTAGCATGTCAAAAAAAAAATCAAGCATGAGATCACAGCTGAGAATTGGACCAGATTTTAAACCCATGTATACAAACAGCAGCTGGTTCACCATCCACTCCAAGATCTGTCAGTATTTCTCCTTTCTTGTAATATTATAAAACCTTTTGTCCACCCTGTGTTTTATTAAATCCTGTAAAACAGGACACAGATCTGCTGAATGAGATGATGCTATAATAAGAGCACTAGTGTGAATCTGCTGCCCTCTGCTGACTGAAATATGTAAAACAGAGAGGATCCTGTGCTTTAGGTCCAATCCCTAACTGGCCCCTAAACACTAACCCTGAGCACCAACCCTCTGCTTGCAGGTTTCCATGGAGGGTCTGCAACATTAAGTGCCATCTCAAACTGCGTAGTGCATAGATGAGTGGATCGTTCATCCCCTAAATAGCCAGTCAGCCTCATTGCAGGCTCGCTGGAACATAAAAATATTGGTAGACGCCTCCCTGGCAGCGAGACCGACGTGCCTAGAGGACGGCCATCTTGGATCAGACCACAGTTCAGGCAGCTGCTGTCAGAATGAACAGTAGGCGTCTTAGATCTCATTTTAAATCACATGAAAGACAAGTCAGAAATATTAAAATAATCTCTTACATATCACAGCCACTTAAAAGACCAAAAAGAAATTTAAAGTTACCCCTCAGATTACGCATATTCATTCAGATTAAAAACTATTTAAACTGAACTCAAACTGGATGAGATAAATGCAAGGTATACAAGTTATATATTTTTCAATTAAATGTTAATGATAAACGTTTTATATAATATATGATAGGATTATAATAATAGGATAGGATAATATATGATCGGCAGATGGCCGCTCACACTGAGCCTGGTTCTGCTGGAGGTTTCTTCCTGTTAAAGGGAGTTTTTCCTCTCCACTGTCGCTACAAGCATGCTTAGTGTGAGGGATTGTATTTGAGTCAATGCAATCAACTGGTTTTCCTTAGATAGAAAACTTTGTATCAATTTGACTGTATGATCTGGTTGAACTGTAAAGTGCCTTGAGATGACATGTGTTGTGAATTTGGCACTATATAAATAAACTGAATTGAATTGAATTGAAATTGATTATGTTTTCCAAATATACATCTATATAGTATATTACTATTATTCAGTATTTTTAAGGATATCTTTTTGAAAATGAGTATAATGATCTATAGAGGAACATTTGTTCTGTAAATTACAAAGGAGAGTAAAGTTAATATAACCATTTATGTTTTTTTTTTACTAATTTGAAGTTAATTTTTATTTTTTGTCATTGTGAAGACTTGTCAAATGGTAGTAAATGGTAAATATATGTTGTGTCTAACTAAAGGCTTTTGGTCCTTATAAGGCAAGTAAATTGTTGAACCTCGCCTGTTCAATCAGGGCAACAATTCCCTTTAACTCCCTTTCAAAAAAATAGACCAGTATCGGGTATTACAGGCTAACAAAGAAACCAAATGACCCCCATTCTAAAGTGGCGGACCTGTTCATTTGGTTCAATTTGCATGTTTTCAAAGTCAAAACAAGGCTTAGAAAACTCTCACTCTATAAAGCTCTGGAACTCAACCCTATTTCTGACATTTCGAACTGAAAAAGCTTCCTGGATGGGAAGCAAAACATCTTCAAACTTGGAAACAAAGTCCAGTGGATTATTTTTTAACCTTTTTAGAATATAGACCATTAATATAATAATTTTTTTATTACAAATTATCCCCTGGATGATCAATTAAACAGAAGCTTATGTAGGTTTGTGATTTGGGGATGAAATGGCAATGCACAGGAGCCTGTTCATCGCATTTCTGCTTTTTTGCTTAAAGGGGAATTTCAATTTTTTTTTTTTTAGGTTATATCAAAGTAACGTCTTCCTATGGGCAATGACCTGAAAGCACAAACTAAACTGTTCATAACTTATCATTTATGGTACGCCAGCATTCATAACGTAGGTGAATCACTGTCCCCCAGACATCTGCGGTTATATTTTTTAAATTTATATCTTTTAAAAACAAATGCAGCGCGTGTATGACATCATCCACACGCGCATGGCTACCCGTTCATTCTCCTGTCCGCTGAACTGCAGCTATTTTTTTTTTTACAGTGTCCTGTCTGGCAATGTGGCAATAAGAATAATTGTCTTGATGCCAAAAGAGCCCAACAGATTTTACTTTCACAAGTGTAGCAGTATGGCAATTGCCATATTGCTCCACTTGTTTCATGCATATAAATTGCTTTATTATAATTATGCAGGAGTTTTACAGTTTATATGGACACTGCAATGTAAATAGAGCAGAAAAATAGAGAAGAAAAGGAAAAAAGAAGAGAAAAAGATGAAAGAAAGAAGAGCTAGAAAGGAGACAATGACAAAAAACATTTTCAGTCTGCTTCATCACCTGTAACGAGATGAAAAAAGAACAGCACAACCGAAAGACATGGTACGAGATATACAATAGAGCAACACCTTGAAACTATCGCTAAAGTAATATTATTAAGTCTGACATGTACTCTGTGTTACCTGAAGATACGGATGCGGGGCTCTCTGTATGGAAGTGAATTTCTGAGTACCTGGAACCAAGCACCTGTAATTGTTTGTGAGGGTGCACTTGTGCATGCCAAGTTTATCCATAGAAAAATGCTCAATAGTGGTTGTGGGAGCCGGAGAGCCACACCCCCCAGATCACTGAGTCCAGCCGGGAGACCAAAGCCCCAGGCCCAAAGGGACCCCAAGAGCGAAGGCACCAAGGAGGGGCCAGCCCCGAAATCGGACCCCCACCAAGGGGAGGAGGAGAGACAGCCCCCAAGAAGCCCCCAGCCACCGCCATGCCGCCTGGCGTCCGCTGGCTCGGCGTCCAGCCGCCACCCTGAAGTAGGGCTGGCAAAGAACACCGCCCCCCCATCGCACCGACCGAAACACCCCGCCCCACAGAGCGCCAAACACGCCCGCCGCACTAAGCCTCCCGGCGACCGCCGCACAACACCCAACGCGACCGCATTCACCCCTCGAAAACACACCGGCGGCCACGCCCACCGCTGGGCTTCCACGCGCAGCATCCGGCCGCCAACTGGCGCTAGCACCGCTGAACCCCCAAAAAGGCCCATTAGGCAAAAGCGCCGCCCTGCCCCACCAAGACCGACGCCAACAGCGCGCAACGCAATCCACACCGCTGCACAGAACTGACCCAAGAGCAGAAAAAGCCGCCCGGCGCCTCAATCTTCAATAGAAGAGCAAACAGCAGCAGTCACGCGGCGCGAACCACCCCCCACCAGCAGCCCGCGGGCAGCACACAGAGCCAGAGCCGAGCTAACCACGCCAGCTTTCCCCACCACCGACCAGAGCCAGAGCAGCACAGCCGCCTCCTGCCAGCCCCACGACAAGACAGCCAGCCACCCACCCACAAGTATAGCCACACCCGCCGTGACATCAGCTGGGCGGACCAAAGCAGCTCCACCATGCTCCAAGCAGGAAAACCCACCCGAACCCCATCAGCAGAAAGCCCATCCACACCAGCCCCCAACACCAACCCCCGCCAGAGCCGCCAGACCCCACACACCAGCGAAGCGCCGCCACCAGCAGGACCCCCTTTTACCCAACGGGGCCGCCCCCCCGAGAGAACAGACATGCCAATCCCCCTCGAAAAGAACGGCAAGCAGAAAAGCCCCCCCAATGCGACAGTAGACACCAGACACTGACCTGCCCACAACCGCTCCCCCTAACGGAAGAAAAGATAAATAAATAAATGTTTCTAAATAAATAAATAATATATATATATATATATATATATATATATATATATATATATATATATATATACATACATATATACACATACACACATACATATATATATACATATATAGTATATGCATATATAACAGCATATACTGCATGTTGCTGTTATTCAGGAGGAAATCAGGGCGAAGGTTTGAGCGGCCATCAAAGTACAGCTTCAGGAGGGGGACTTGTGTATTAAGGAGGCAATGGAGATGTGGTTAACCCTAAAAAAAGTGTTAAGTCTGTTAGTGTCATGTTTGGTTTAACGTGTCTAACCCACATGCAGAACACTCAAAGGCAGGAGAAAAGTTCAAAGGTTTATTTAGATGATTGTACAAATTCAATTAACAGATCCAGAGGGGAACTCGTCTGGTCACGAGTGGGTTCTGAAAGGCACACAGAGTAATCAGATCCAGGAAGAGAATGGACTGGTCACGAGTGGGTTCACTGCAGAGGGGGACAGAGAAGTTAGTGGAGGTCCAGGTTTTTTGCAGGATGAGAGTGTGCTGGGCAGTACCTGTTCTGGAGTTGAGCAGAGCAGCTGAGGGGAGGAACCTTGAGGGTCCAGAGGCTGTCGGCAGGCTGAGGGCTAGGCGGAGACAGAGCTTAATTTGAGTGCAGGCAGATCACAGATTAGAGTTTCCTTCCAGTATCTTCTGAGAGCGGGCAGGCAAATCTTTGACAGGAATTGTTCTCCAGAGATCTTCTGAGAATGGACAGGCAGATCACCGGCAGAGCAATTCTTCAGGGTTTCAGGTTTCAGGCAGGTTCAATCTAGGAAGCAGAGAGGAGAAAAGAGATCAGGTTCAGGTTCTCAGGGAGTCAGAGGTTCAGACAGGCTGGTTGGCTCAAACTTGCTAACCGTTACTGGCAAACACTCTGGCACTGGAGAGAAGTCCTCAGCCTCCTTAAATACGGATCTCCTGATGAGCAGATGAGTGACAGGTGGTGCAATCAGCTCCGGCTCCAGGAGATCTCGTGGACAGACCTCCAGATCCCAACAGTTTGTTTGTTGCTTAATTTCTCAATATTTACTGTTTATTGTATGTTAATACATTTTGTTTAATTGTGTTCTATTGTGTTGTATTCTCTATTTTTAAGGTAATGATTCAAAAAGTTTTACTGAAAAGATTCTTTAAAGGTTTACCAACATGAAATATAAAGGATAATAAATTATTGGTAAAGAAAGCAAAACTTGGATGTAGTTCTTTGATAATTTTGATGTAGGTCAAATAAATAATTTAGGTAATATAAAAGCAGCTTAAACATTTTTTAACTTTGCCCAGAAGATGGTGTGATCATACACATAAAGTAAGTTACTATAACTTGTTTGGATTTGAACGTGTTGCTCATAGCGACGGTGTTGCTATGAGCAACCGGGCGTTGCTTGGCAGTATGGTGTTAGCAGGTCTTTCAACCAAGGACCTTGTCATGTTCGTGTTCTTAATGATGGAGGTGTCTTGCAATTGTCTTGGTGTACTTTTATTTTAACACTTCAACCTTACTTTCGGCTATCCTAGCCGTACAGGTTATTCTTCTATTGTTTATCTAGCTGCCACCTAACAATGCTAACACGACAGTGACTCCTAGTGGTAACACTTATCATACAGACCTGTTAAGAAAAATTAAGAAATAAGGCATAATAATTCCGGAAGCAGAAAGCGCAGAGATTCAGAGATAAGCTCTAAATTGATATAAAGTGCCATTAAAATTACCCAGACAATGTTTGCAACGTTAGCATTTTCACTAGCTTGCGCTAATGCTACCATTGGCGCGAGCTAGCGCCAATGGTAGCATTAGTGTGAGCTAGTATTCTCGTGAGCTAGCGCCAATGTTAGCATTAGCGTGAGCTAGTGTTAGCCTGAGCTAGCGCCAATGTTAGCATTAGCGTGAGCTAGTGTTAGCGTGAGCTAGCGGCAATGTTAGCATTAGCGTGAGCTAGTACTTAGCGTGAGCTAGCATTTGCTTTGCGCGAGCTAGTATTAGCATGAGCTAGCGCCAATGTTAGCATTAGCGTGAGCTAGCAATGATAGCTAACATTATTGCGAGCTAGTTCCAATTTTAGCATTAGCGCTAGCTGGCACTTCTTACTCAATAAACGTGCTAACATGCAACCAACTGTAGAATTTTATTTTTGGCTTGCTGCGCCAAATTTATATATTTTTCTTTACTACAATTGTATCAAGTCATGCAAGTCAATAGTTAATATTGTCTCTTTCAGGGTTAGCCGCTTGATTTGCTATTGCTGTATCGGGCCTTTCCCTTTTAAATTCAAATGCTGCGATACTCTAAATGCTAAGCTTGGATATGGAATATATTCTTTGGTTTAAGCATTTCTCTTTCAAGAGGCAACTGAAATTGAATCAGTTCTTGTCCAAGCAAAAGGACTCAGTGATATGAATCACTTTAGAACCTGTGTTTCCAGATGAATGGCAGCAAGGTGCTTCTTCAGCATCATCCAGGTTACAGTAATCTATGAATGCAATTTCAGTTGTTCAACTACGATGGAGTATTAGGGCCGGGCTAGAGATTTTTATTTATTATGAGAAAAAAGTTGTAATATTATGAGAATAAAGTGATCATACAACAACCCATTTCAGAAAGATAGCTTCGGCCGGCCCCGACCAGCCTTACCAATCAGCAACCAGAGTCCACTTTGACATCCTGACCAGTTTAATGCTGGTTCGCTAAAACATTTCCTGATTTGTCAAACCGATGCTAAAGTATAACTTCACATGATGCTCGACATTCCTCATTTTAGGGAACAAAGTGCTTCTTGTAGGAGTTGTAATAAAATACAATTTGTTTTTCGTATTTTAGGACTTTATTCTCCTTATATTACGACTTTATTCTTGTAATTTTACGACTTTATTCTAATAATTTTATGACTTATTCTCATAATTTTATTACTTTATCCTAATAATGTTACTACTTTATTCTCATATTTTATATTTATTATCATTGTGACTTTTTTCTTGTAATTTTACAACTTTTTTCTGATAATTTTAAGAGATTATTCTCATAATGTTCAGACTTTATTCTCGTAATTTTACGACTTTTTTCTCGTAATTTTCTTACTTTATTTTCGTAATGTTATGACTTTTTCTCATAATTTTATGACTATTCTTGTTGCGACTTTATTCTCGTAATCTTACAACTTTACTCTCGAAATAGAAGAAATAAAAATCTCTAGCCTGGCCCTAGTACTCCGTCGTACGGTTGGGACACTCAAGGTGGTGCACGAATAAAAAACTTTGGGAACCCCTGGTCTAGATAAATGTGATGCGTTATGGCTAACAAAAAGATTCGATTTATTCATTTTATTTACTTTTCAACTTTGTCTTGAATCTTTTTTTCTTAATATTTATGTCACTCTTTTACATTGTTAATTTTTGCAGTAAGACTGCAAATGCTTCTTTATCTACTTGTGGTTCCCTATGACATATGGCTTTTTAGGTGAACGAATGTTTTCACATACATACATACATACATACATACATACAGACATACATCCATCCATCCATCCATCCATCCATCCATACATACACACATACATACATACATCCATCCATCCATCCATCCATCCATCCATCCATCCATCCATCCTACATATCTTTTTTCATATTTAAACAACAAATATCAAGTGTAAAATCTAGGAATGTCCCTCTCCTATTTCCTAAGATTGATAAAATGAATCAATTGAAAGTATTTATTAGTGCCATTGAGTCTCGTCTGTCTTCTTCTCTCTCCATCTTAATGTCTGTGTGTGCTTATGAAACATTTGAGCAAGTAGATGCTTCACTTTGTCTTGTGATTCAGTCAATAGACCACCCTGCCTTGTGATTCAGTCGTCGAGCATCCTGTCTTATGACCTGATCAACAGTCCTGTCAGAACAATGCTCTGTTTGTAACCATGTGTTATGTTCTGTTAATAAAGCTCTCTGCAGAGGAGGTCCGGGGGAGACAGTGATTGAGTCGTGGGTGCAGCTCTGTCTCTCCTCCTGCAGGAAGCTGTTTGAAAATCCCTTACTGTGTTTTTGAGTTCTTCTTTTACAAACCAACATTTTTGAACCCAACACCTGGATATAGTATTCAGTCACTCGTGGGAGAGAACATTATACCAACCGATTTAATAGAGTTACTTGACCCAATTGCTCAATTCACAGTTGAAATTTGAAATGACACGGCAAGACAATTAAAGCTGAAGGACAGGTGGTCCAAAACTGGGACTGTCCCGGAAATCGGTCACTGAATTTTTAGGGGCATGTTTTAATTTATAATTTATTTGGAATTTTCTAATTTTTGTGTTGTTCTTTTTGGTAATATGCAAATTGATTCATTGTAATTTAACACTAATTACTATTTTCAGTCTTTTTACAAAACACATGCCATGTATTTCAGCAAAATTAGAAGCAATAAATTCCTGATTAAATCTCAAATATATCTTATGTCTTACAGATATTGACCCTTATTTTTTCCCATACATCCTCAGAGAGAAAACCAATCTATTTATCATGCTTGGAGAGTTACATCTAATTTGCAAATATCTGTTTGTCAACCTAACCACTTTGTACAGCAAGCTTAGTGACTTTAGCTGAAAGTATACTGCAATTACATATATTATTATGTTTAAAATTTGATTTAATTTACACTGCATTCTAATTAACACTGTAAGGCAGTGTAATACTGTATTATGTGACACTGTGTATTAATGCAAAAAAAATAATCCTGAATTCAAAACCATTGTCACTAAATCCAGATTTAGTAATCATTGCCACAAAAGGTAATACATTCTTTTGAGACATTTTGTCAGAA
>JAGKQL010000016.1:1191281-1221392 GCA_018398635.1 Cyprinodon brontotheroides | reverse complement strand
TCCATCAATAGGAGGACCAGCATCCACAAAAAAGATAAGTATTTACCTTACTCTTCAACTCTTTCTATAACTGAAGGAACTGTTTACTTAAACCATCAGCAAGAATGTGCAATTGAAATACACATAGGCAGCAGTTCTGCTATTGGGGAAAGAACAGCAGACTATGCATTCAGAAACACCAGAGCTAATATGTATAAATGGGATAGTATTACATTTTAGCTGAAAAAAAAAACTGTCAAAGATATAAGCTCATTATAGTTACATTTTGTTTTTTATTTTTTTTTCAAACCATAGATTCCAGACCATAAAGTTTATCCATTACAATACATGACAAAAGATTGGTCTTTGAAAAGCACTAGACCAGTCATAAAGGTTCCAAGCTTGTTGAAACATATCCATCAATGAGCTTAGAGTTTATCAACAGGTCATGATGGCCAGAAAGAAGAGCCAGATGTCCCATCAGGACAGCAGGTTGTTGAGAGCAGCTTCACTCTGCATGAATTTGGCCTTCAGCTGAGCAATCCTCTCCTCTTGCTCCAGCTCATTAAAGTCAAAGTCCATGTGTCTCGACGTTGAGGCAGCAGCTGCATGCAGAGACTCCGGCATCTTCAACTCATCCTGACCTCGGGTCTGATCACCGTCCATGTCACCCGTCCAGGCCCCTTCCTCACCCAAGTTTATCCTCTCATGTTCTCCACTCGTCCTGCTGGTCGGGTTCCTCTGATTCTCATGACGGTATGAAAGCTGGAGAGCCGTTTGCTCCGAGTCCAGCCCTGACGCATTAACACACTGACTGTTAGCGTCTGCTCTGTGCCCACTGGGAGAAGGACGGAGGGGCGCCCCGACTGTGGAAGCACCTTTTTTCATTATAGCCTTCAGAGAGCTCATTACTTTACCTGCATCAGGTTTTATCTTTCTTCTGCTGCTTCCCAGCTCCTGAAAAACAGACAGAACAACATCAACATGACATTGTTTTCAAAGGAATGGTCTCACAGCAAACATCTCATCTTCTCCAGTAAATATATGGATTGTTTTACATTTTTATTCTCAGGGTAGAATTTCACATTTTAATTTTTTTAAACAGGGTGGCTCAAAGAATGCCATCCACCCCTCTGAACCACTTTGCTGAAACAATTAACTAGATTAATAATGATTAATGGATTGAAATAATCAACTCATTCACTAAATAAGTAATGACCTAGTCTAATTTAGTAAACGATTAATCATTAATTGGATTATAGACAGTAAAACATGCCTTAAGCCAACAGGGTGACCCGCCTTGAGCAGTATTTGAATCAAAATTGTAAAAACGTGTATAATTCTACTTAAGAATTAAAAACTTAAAAACTCACATCTAATTCCAACTCCTCAAGTGGAAAAGTTTTAGCCAAAATCTGTAAAGAAATCTGCTATCTGATTTATTAATTTATGTATAGAATTAATTAATCGAAAGCCAATTCAACAGTTTATTGATTTGGTAAAATAATCTTTTTATTTAGGTAGCCCTAGCTGAAACAGCAAACAAAGACTGTTTTAGAGCAGCTAAGCAGTCCTGCACAGCAAGACTTCTTAACCTATTTTAATGTATGAAAATAGCGTTTCCTCTTCATTTTCATATCCTCCAAAGCCCTGAATACTTTCGACTGGAGCTTTATAAAGGAAGGTTTAAACTGGAAACCTATACTGATCATGCCATCCTTATTTTGCATGGTGGTTAAAAATGACCTTATTAGGAGCTCAATTACCTCTTCAAGCCATTACATGATGGAAATTGCATCCGCTTCCATTTACCATTCACCGCGTTGCTTAGTAGAAGTCAGTATAATGGAAAACTAAATAAAACCAGCGGCATAGCAGTCAGCACATTTTCTCCATTAGCCGCTGATTCCTTACAGGAAACTTAGGAGGAACGCTTTGCGCGGTGTGAAGGGAACTTTGAGCATTATTCAGACCCGCATGTCTTAGGAACATTCAGCCCAGCAGCTGTGCACCGATTGAGAACTTTAACTTTCAAACTGTTTGAAGAAGCTCTGTTCAACAGCCATAGAGGCCATACTGGCAAAATAAAACCAGCATAAGAAATAAAGAATGTAAACGTTAAGTGCAGGTGTGAATTCAGCCATGTTTGTTCACTATAAAGAGCAACAAAGGGGGCCAAGATCTACTCTAGATTATTCAAAACAATGTGCAGATATTGTACTACACCACCTTGAGGTAGAGCATCCAAAAACATCTATCCAACAGTGATGACGATGATATCATTCACATCCTTCAATGGTAATTTATCAAACTCAAAACAAGTTTAAGAAAATAATGGTTGTTTGTTCCTGAGTAAAAATTGAGACTTGAGAAATAAATAAATAACTATATTAGAGACCAAAGGGACTAAAAAAAACAAAGAATATCATCCAGAAAACATCTGGATGAATCTGTAGACTTTGGGGAAACAATCTTATAGTTAGATGTGAAAAAAGCTACATTTTGATATAAAGCAAACACAGCACATCAAAAGAAACAGAGCCAGAGAACTTGACATGTTAAACATGGTGAGAATTGGTAGTGTGTTGGGGTGGGGACCTCATTGCTTCCTTTAAACATGGATAAACAGCCATCACTGATACAGGAGATGTCATCAAAACAGTAATCATGAGTACAGAACCAAACCCGCCTCTGACAGTCAAACATGGTGGGGGTAGTAGAGTAGTCTGGGTCCACTTTCCTTTGTATGTAAAATGTTTCTTTGATTTTTAAGCATGCTTGATGAGCTGAAGAATATAAGAGAAACAAAAGGAGAAAAATCTGCAACATAACTGGGGTTTGTGTAAGAATTTGATCTGGTTTGTTTTATTCCCTTTAACTGAATCCAATTCCGGACCTAATCACACCGATGCTTCTTCAGATCTATAATATTCTGAATGGACTCGTTATAGAACCATCCTGCTAACCAGCATTAGTCATTAGCCTGTGGATCATGGTCGGGTCCCACAGGTCTGCTGGAGGTTTTCAGAGACGTTACCTCTTATTTCACTTGTTAAATTACCTTGGTGGTGCGAGCAGATGACCGATCCTCTGCCTTCTGTCGTCTTTTCCTGCCCTTCCTGATACAGAGGTAAATCTGCCCATTGTAGATGACAACAGCATCTTGATTGGCCTGCAGTGCCAAGTCCTGGCATAGAGGTTGTTTCTTAGGTAAAGGTTTCCCTGCAGGGACGTTCTTCAGCACCTCCCTGGCTGCTCGGTTGGATGAGACAAAGGACATTTTCAAAGGACTGCCCTGAAACTCTGTGCCCAGGAATTCAGCCAAACGTTTCCCCTTGTGTCCCTCTCCTTTTCGTCCAATCACAGCTGGACAAATCCAGATCACCTCTGAGGAGTCAGTGGGCTTCCTGGAGGAGTCGCCGTCAGAAACAGTGAGGCCTATTCTCCTGAGGATTGAGTTAGGTAAACTCTTCAGGGGGATGTTCTTCACCTCCGCCTCCGTAGGGATGTGGATTTCCCATCCGTTACAGACCTCCATGCTGCTCAGTCTACAAAGAATAAAGCAAAAATAAATCTACATGACATACAGTAACATTCCAACTGTGACTGCTTTTGTTATTAAAGGATAATATGAATCCAGCAAAAACAAAACATAGGCTCTGTTCAAATTCATGGTCTGCGTCCTTCAAGGACGCGGTCCTATGGAAGCGAATCATTTCATTATTTCAAATGAAAAAGCATTTCCAGAAATGCTTTTTAATTTTAAGAATGTGGCTACATTGTTTGACTCATAAATGAAATTAGTAATCAATAATCCTGTTTACATTTTCATTTTCTTCTTTAACACTGCTCATCCTTTTACTTAATTAAAATGAAAAAAGGAAAAGAAACATTTGAGATTTATTTTTCAAAATGTACTTCAGCAAATACATACCAAAATTCAATTTGAAATGTAAAATTTGAAAATGATGAAAAAATTTTTAAAAATTTTTAGTAGGATGATTGATTACTAATTTCATTTATGAGTCAATATGTGAAAGCATTTCAAAATGCTTTTCATTAATATAACCATTAAGCACCATCGTCGGCCCACCTGGACTGGATCCTTTGAAGTCCCTGAGGTAAAAGGAATAGTACACCCAAAACATGATTAGCCTTCATTTTCTACTCACCCATGCTGAACAACACCCTGGAGTACTTTTTGATATGCTCAAAGCGCATCTGAGTCTGGGAGGCTTCTTGCTGTCTTTTGATATTCAGTAGTCTGGAGCAGCCCATGGTGACATTTCAATAATGGAAGGTCCAGGAAGTGCAGACAGAATGTCAGCAATAGTCCTCCATTGTGCTAGGTCCAAGTCTACAGTTTAAGTGTCCTGAGTGGGTAGCATATTGAATTTCCAAAACTAGAAGTCATTTAATAGAGTTATAAACAGTAAAGTGTATAGGATTTCTGAAAAGAGCCAGCGCTGGCATCAGCTTGAGTGACGCCTTACTTTTGCAGCCGACAGACCAAAACCAGATGAAAAGTAAGCAAGCATTCAGCCGCATTCAGCGTCTGCTCCGCCAATAATGCAAAGCGGAGAAGAAGAAGATATTGCTGTTTACCTCGTGCAAAGTTGGAAAGAAACAACGAAAGAAAGAAAATGTCTGAGGACTCTCAGTGTTGAGGAAGAGCATGAGGTTCTTTGCCGAGCTGAATCGCGCTGGTTTTGGTCTGCCGACTTCCGTGGCGTCGGGAGGCGGCGCGTAATGTGCTTGCCGCTTTCAGGAAATCCCAAGTACACTACTGTTTTATGCTCTAAAACATTCTAAATGACTTAGTTTCGTAGTAAATTATGGACGCTACCCGCTCAGTGACAATTGGAATACATTGACTAGCAGTATGGAGGAATATTGACACGCTTTTTGTGGACTTTTATGGACCTTTCTGTCACCGGGCACAATAGACCTCCAGCTATTTTCCGAATGTCAGCAGACAAAGTAAGAAGCCTCCCAGATGACTCCAGATGCATTTGAGATATCAAAAAGTACTCCAAAAGTGTTGTTCAGCTTGGGGGTAGCGGAGTAGAAAATGAAGCTAATCATGTTTTGGGTGTACTATTCCTTTAAGAAGGCCGGAAAAGAATTGGCTGTGAATTTAAAACAGGTCTACCCTTCGGCACCACTATCAAATAGAGTCTGAATTTGTGCTTTTGGAGTTATAGTTAAGATGTGGATCTATAAACTCTGAGGGTTCATCCAGAGGAGTTTCATGGTGTTTTGCAGTTTTATTTTTGGAAAAAAATTTGGTTAGGCTAAATATATTCTAGTTTTTTTTTTTTTTTTTTTATGTCACCATGTCTGATTTATTGGTGATTAAACAAATAGTGGTTCCACCTGAAAAATATCCCTCAACGCCTTTCTGTTATACAAATACAAACAATTGTATTTAGTTTGGGAGCTTTAATTCAGATATGTAATTTCAGGCAGAATTTGCTCCTAAGACCCCCTGAGCTTAAGGGGTTAGAGTTTAGTCAGAAAAAAGCTTTTAAACTGTTTTGTTCTGTTACATTGAGGTGAGAGAAGGATGATTATAAAGCTACAGCTGCAAATACTTTTACAAGGCACTGAATTCACAATCATAAAACCTCTAATGGCAGACTGGTAACTGTCAACATCTTTGTTTAAAATGTTATATGCTTCCTTTTTCCAATCCATCATCATCCAATATCTCTGTGAAAACGCTGGGTCAGATATGTGCAAAAAATGTCCGCTTGCTGAGTCCATGTTTATTTGGTTCTTTGATGATAAACAGACGGGCGGAATGAGAGATGATTAGAGGAGAATGAATTTACGCAATAAAATCCTTCTATAAACTTAGTTAAAATCACTAAGTTTATAGTGAAATATCACATATTTAAGGGTTTTAAACCCCAGTATGGACAGCCCATACTGCAGATGTTAAAGCATTCGTCAGGAGGTTTTAAAACCAACAAATATTTCTGTCCCATTTACATCAGTCTATTTTAAGCCAAAAACCGTTTTGTAACTCCCAATTAAAATTGTACAAGAGAGAAAAGATACAACAGAAAAAAAGTGAGGACCATATAGTGGAAATAATATAACAGGCCCAAAATAGGTTAAGTTAGCAACAATCTGCATTTTAGATTTGCTTTTGGTCAAAGTTTTTTCTGGAGATACTAAGATGGATTTTGGATTTTGTTTATAAATCAGCACCTCTGGCGACTGTGATACATTTCATTTTCATGCCTTACACCATTTTCTCCGGTAATTAGATGCATATTGAACGTGAACGGCTCCTGATGATATAAATGTTGCAGAGCTGTGGTTGTAGAGCAGAGGATTGCTGTTGCCTTAACTGGGCTTCTTGCTTATTGGTCCTCTTTATTCACCCTCAAACTGATCTTCCTCTCAGCTATACCTGACCTTGTTACAGTTCAAATTTGAATACTATAGGCGAGTTTATTTCAATGCAGAAATGGGGTTGTGTATAGAAATGCATATTTTAGGCTGTTGATGTGGTTTCTGTGCAAACCATATTGCATCGGACCAGAGCCTCAATGCTATTAAAGATCCCATCCACATTGAGATAAAACTCCTTTGCAATGGAAAATGCATCGATCTGAGGTAAACTCACTGGACCTGTCCCAGCATGAATATTTAATGGAAAAGAGACAAAGGTCAGCTAAGGTATGACCTCTCTGCAAAACCCAAAGACCCATTGATCCACTGAAAGAAGAGCTTCCGGATCATGATGAAACCACCTCCCCATGACAGAAAACATCTTCAGGCAGATCTTTTTCTCATGCCAACGATACTGAAACCATCAAGACTCTTTAGAAGAATTTGGGTTAAGCCTAAAGGTTTCATTTCACTTCAAAAAGGAATCCTCGTTTTACTATATCTGATGTTTTAGTTACTTTTTCTCCAATAAGATCAAATACAGTTATCTTGCTTAAGGGTTACTATGGCAGTCTTGTATAATGAAAGTATCTTTAGAAATATATTCTCCTTAACCGTCATGTTTGTATTGGTACCAATTTAATTAACAAATTTGCATTAAGGAAGTATATTTTTCATATTGATGCTTACTTATAAACAAAAAAATATTCTGTTCAGGTGAATAAATTATTTGAAATAATTCTGCAATTATTTCAGCCTTAATTCTGAATCAACAAGGAAAATTAGTGCAGATAATTGTGATTAAATATTATAACTAACTGCCAGTCCTACCTGTAGCTGAAAACGATGTGATTAAGCCAAATAGACAGATATTTACAGGGTTGGTATTTGTTTTATATCAGGGGATGTTGGTGGCCACCATAAGGGCATCCAAATGTCTGGCACCGCCCCTGGTTGACAGTTCATTTTACACGATGGAGCATTTAATCTGGATTGAATTGCCATGTAGATAAAGACTGATTTTAAATAGTCCAGGCAAATTACTTGTTTTCCGCCGTGGAAGGGTTTGTGTGGTGACGCTGCATTTCACCCTGCGGCTCCCACGCAGGGAAAACAAATATCTGAAGTTACTTTATGGTGGAGCAAAGATTCCGCAGTTTCCTTTGGATAAAAACTATTTCAGCTTAAAGATTCTTCAAAGACACGCGGTCGATAAGATCTAACACGGTGGAAAACCGAACTCACCTTCGGAACCAAACGGAACAAGATGCGAACGGGCCGCCGAACCCAGACAGAAGCAGCTGATATGAAGCAAAGTGTGATTAAAGGTTCCACAGCCTACCTGGATTAGGCCGTTTGTCCGGCTGGACGTTCACACCTTAGCTGTGGCACATTTCCGATTAGCTTTAAAGCCAAATATCCGGTGCGGGCCTTTCAGAATAAAAGCATGCGCGTGCGTGGAGCCCACCGCATCTGTGCGCGTGTCGTTTCCAGAAAGTCATGTGACCGATACAGCAGTTGTTTCTAACCGACTGATTCACTAAACTTTGATTAAAAACGTATCTGTCACCATGTTGCATCTGCTAAAAAAACAAAAGAGTCTCATCTTTTACGTTTATCATTAAAATTATGAAGAATTTTGGAGCCTAAAAGGAATAGGAACCTTTCAGTCGTTGCGTTTTTATCTTACTTTCTCGTTGTGTTTACTCTCGTTGTGTCATCGGTTATCAGTCAACTTATTTGAATTAAAGTCAATTTCCAATTGACTCTTACTTTATTTACTGTTTTTACTGTACTTATTGTGTTAAAATTTTGATTTATATTCCTATTCCACAAGTATATATTTATATATTATTTATTATTTAAAATGTATTTTTATATTATTTATTGGCTGCATCTAAAAATATCAAAGACATTTTCAATTTTAACATAGATATGAAAATAATACAATATAACCTACAATTACTTCTATTATATCATTGCAGTAGGTCATCAAATCAATTCAGTCTGCCCAATCAGCTACCTGTAGTGCCTTTAAATGTCCAGCAGGTGTCAGTATTCTGTGAGACAGGAACAATGCAGTTTGACACTTTGTGAAAGATGACTCTATCACTACTGGTTAGTCTGCGGAGGCTACACTCATAAAAAATAGAAAAAATGTGTCGCAGTGTATGGAGGGTGGTCAGGTTTTTTGAATACCTTTAGAAAATAACGTTTAAGCATATATTAAGCATAATTTATAGCAAACATTTCTATATTAAAAAGTGTTTTTATGGGTGCTGTGTGGCATTTCTTCACTGTCTGGTTTTCATCAAATAAAAGAGAAAACTTAGACAAATAAAGGCATGAAAACATCATCCTGTTTGTAGTTAATTTAACTCAGCTTATCCTGAGGCACCTTTACAGCATCAGTTAAGGTTAAACCCTTCAGAAGGCAGAGATAGACTTTTTGTTCATGCACAGCCTATGAGAATTAATGTTTTTTTATAATTTGTAGTTGGATTTTCTAAACTTTAAATGCATTTAACTACACGTAAGGCAAATAGGGAATAAGATTTGAATTTGCATGTTTTCTAACAAAAACAAGGAATTGTTGTGCTGCTGTATAAAGCCTCGTACGCAACGCTATTTCTGACATTTTTAATTGAAAAAGCTTCCTGGATGGGAAGCGAAAATCCTCAAACTTAAAAACAAAGTCCAGTGGTTCGTTTTTTTAACCTTTTTGGAAAGACTATGACCTGGATGACTGAGAATCTTCACCACACAGACATTCAAAGATGGGAAAATTTAAAACCTTTTAAAAGCAGATTTTTCTTTTTTGGATTGCGCATCTAAATAACAATTTAACTCCATGGACCTCCAGTCAGCATAACAGTTGTGGCATGTATAAAAAGCATCTCCAGCGGTTCATTCTTTATGTGCAGACTTGCACATCCAGCACTTTGAGTAGATCTCCAGCTTGGTAACGCTGTCAACTAAGACAGTACCGTGTGCTAGCTAGAAACAAAGACTTAGCACATGCTTACCATGCAACTTTGAAGTAAATTAAGTAAAGATTCAATAAAACAAATTTTTTTCTCCAATAAATATAGTGTCTTCTTTATCAGTGTAATCAGTAAAGCAGGTTTCTGATTGGAGAGGGAAAACATTTTTGCAGCCATCCCTAGTCTCCCTTCTCTATTTCTTCACATTATCTTTCCCCTCATTTTTTTAAAAATAATGCAACAAACACTTCAATAAACTTCCATCTTTTTATAATTTTATAAAAATAAAGTATCCAAGCCATAGTGATGACAGAGGGATTTTTTTCTTTTAGGCATTACTGTAGAACAGGAACTTGAAATACAAACATTTGGACTTCAGTAGTTAAAAATAAGTTTATAAGCATGAAAACAGAAGCTGTTAGGAAAAAAATAACCGAGCAAATCTAGTTTAAAGTAGAGCTGTACAGAAGCTGATCCATCTAAACTAGCAGACCTGTCTGAACAGGCAGGTTAGAGAACCTGATAGACCAACAGAGGTAGCCTGCAGTAAAAACTATCACTGGAACACGGATCTACAGTAGAACGCACTTTAGGAGGTACCAGGGGACAAACATTAGAGCTGCAGCAGGCTGACAGGCTGTTTCTTATAGTGCCGCCATGTTGGCTCCATTATTTTTAATAAACAAGTAGAACCAATAGAAAAGCAATGACAGACTTATAACCTCAGATATAAAGAAAAAAATAAGTTGTTTGTTTGGTTAGTAGAGCTTTTAACAGACTGAAGGAGTTAAATGACCAGGACTGAATAATTTGTTTTAGTTTGGAGGTAAAACAGGACCTCTATCTGTCCCAGTTCTTTGTTATGGTAATTTATGCTGCTTCTTTGCCTGATGTTGACTGTGTCTCATGATCTGCTCGTGTTTTTTCAGGCCATCAGATTCTGTAGATGAGCCGCTGCTAGCAGAAGTCTTGTGTACTTTACAGCTGGGGTAGCCGATCCCGGTAGACGTCCTTCCATCTTTCCTTGAAGCCTTCGTCCTTCCTCCTCCTTTACTCATCCCCTCTATTGTTGACGTCCAACTCTCCACCTCTTCCCAAGAGGTGGCGGATTTAATAACAGGATGCAGAATAGTCGGCACACAGCAGAGACACATGGTGCGTTTCCGTGTCCGTCCCACTCGCCTCGTGCTTTGGGGATGGACGTGTGTGTCCTGTAACTGAGGGATGTAATTTTCATCAGTGAAGTCCTCGTCTATGGGTTCCACATATCCAATCACAGACTCTGCTTCAGGTGAGAAGGAGTTTTCCAAACCAGAACAGCAGTTCTCCTTCGATGCACACTGTTCCAGTTCAGTTAGGACTTTAACATCCACTTTATCTTTAAAATTAATTCTCAATGTCCCAACACCCTCTACTGGAACTCTGGATTTAGTATGAGGAAACTGAGCAGGGAGACGCCAATGTGGCGCTTCATCCACCCTCTGAACGCAAATTTTCACATCAGCTGTAATCCCAAATATGTTCCTAAGCTGGTGGTCGGACCTTTGGCAGAGTTCTGATGCTGATGACGAAGTCTGATCAGGAGCAGGTTGTTCAGAGTTCTGCAGGACAGAAAAATGTGAGAAATTAAACATTCAATTCAATAAAATGTATTTATATAGCTCCAATTAACAACACGTCATCTCAAGGAACTTTACAGTTCACCAGGTCATACAGTCTAATTGACTCAAAGTTTTCTATCTAAGGAAAACCAGCTGATTGCATCGATTTATTGATTCAAATACAATCCCTCACACTAAGCATGACTGTAGCGACAGTGGAGAGGAAAAACTCCTTTTTAACAGGAAGAAAACCTCCAGCAGAACCAGGCTCAGTGTGAGCGGCCATCTGCTGAGGCTGACTGGGGTTCAAGGAGACAGAAGCAGAGATAAAAACTGTAAAAAGGCAGCCCGTTCCAGGAAACACACACAGCCAGGCAGACGACTTGAGCTCTGAGCCAGCTCCCATGTCAGAGGATGAAGAGAGCACATCCAGTTAGTCGCAGTCCTGAGAAACAGGACTACACTGAAAACAGGCCTATCTAGAACATCGGACTGTTCAAGAACATGAGAAGAAAAGTAGAATGAAAGCATCTTTTCTTTGAGGGTCAGTGAGCAGATCAGTTTCCTTAGTGAGAAAATCAGACAAAGAACGCGATTTAAAGGGAGAAGCTAAAAGGATGGACAGAGGAAAACAATCCATGTTCTGGTGCATAAATATATAATATATTCTGTTCATTAATGAATACACTAAGAGGAGAGTTCAGGACTGAAACTCAATATTCAAAAAAGTCTTTGTCAACCAAAAAGGGACTTTTTTTTTTTATAAATACATAATTCTCCAGCGTCATTAGAACCGGGTTTGAACCTGAAGGACAAGCAGGAGCAGCTGGTGTTTCAGAGAAACCTCTGACTCTTTGAAGCAGAGGTGGATAAACGAGGTTTAGAGAGTAAAACAGTCTGTACAGAGATCATTATTCCAGCTCCACAATGCAGACTAATTACCTGAGAGGATAATGACCTGGTTAAGGAAACAGGATGAAGGAAAACAAGGAAGGATTTTTACTTTCTGGACCTGGATTATCCCCCTCTGCTTTAAAGGTGATGATGCTCAGTGGTTGTTGCTGTTCTACGTTTTAAGGGGAAAATCCCTCCTGGTCCAATCCTGTTCAGAGGTTCCAGATAAGTCTCACAACAGAAGCAGCCTTTTAGGTCCCCAACTCTGACCCCCAGATTCCACATACTCCGTCAGCGCTCTGCCCCGCCCCGCTCACATATGTCGTGCGGATTACTTGTCTGTCATGTTAATCAATGAGAACTGTTCTACATCCACTGCCACTCCTCCGCACATCACCGTCCACGTACTCCTTCTCCATCCATCAACATAGAAATACGGAGCAGAGCTATTTTTTGCTCCAGTCCGGCCAGGTAAAGATCCGCAACTGTAATTGCACCAAACAGGAAAAACAACGGCAAGAACATCCAGTTTGTCAAATTACAATATGGTAACGATGGCTTTGTAACTACAAATTAGAGCTTAATTCTTATATATTCCCAAAAACTAAGGCCGTTTAATAAAATTCTTGGATGCAAACTCTTGGTACTTCCAAATACCAGGAAGCAGATTTCTCATCTCAATCAAAATATTTATTTTATACTCCGAGGCTTAAAAGTAAAAAAAAAATCCAGTCAAGAGAAAATTTTTATCACAGGCCTGGATGAAGAGATTCTGAGTTTGGAAGTAAAGAACAATCATAGTTCATACAAAACAATTTTGTACAAAACCCTAGTTATCCGTTACAAAAATCCCAACGAAAAGAAACCGCACATATGCTGGATTCTAATGTGGATTTTTAAAATGTGTCATATTAAATTAGACGTTCATTTCCACATGTTTTGCTCCTACAAGTTTAATAATAATATCGCGCCTGATCTCCTCGAGCTCTGAGGAAGTCGGAGCGGAGCAGGACGGGAGGAACAGTGGAGGCTGCAGGCTTTGATTATCGCAGGTGGTCTGGAGCGCAGCGGGGCAGTGACTGAGGAGCAGTTTCTCAATATGCGTTCTTGTGCGTTCTCATGTACTCGTGACACGTCATTAGCCTCAGCCCTCTTTACCCAGCATGCATCAGAGCAGACTTGCATCCGTTCTTGAGACTGACAGCTGTCCCAGCATGCACTGCGTGCAGGCAGCAACTTTCAATGGGCGCTCTATTGAAAGTTAAAAGATCTCTTTCTGTTGCTGTTGTTCAATAAAAGTGCGTTTTAAGATCATTTGAGGCGAGAATATTATACTTTAAAGCATCGTTATATGGCCTATTTACCAATTTAACGAGTAATTTAAAAAAAATTCAGAAACGGCCTGGATGTGGGATTTCGAGGGGATGCTGTTTCACAACAGATAAATGGAAGATCTGCACCATCTTGCTGCAAACACTGAAAAACCTGAGCTTCCTCAGGAGGTGCAGTTGGCTCCTTGGGATTTCTCCAATCATCCGGTTACATTTAGAATTACAATTGAAGAATTGGTTTGAACATGGTGGAATAATCCTCACTTTACAAACCGTAGAGATTTTACTCAACCTTGAGATGATGAGGTGGCGAAGATGTTTTACCGACAGATTCATTAGGCTCAACCAAAACATCCAAGTTTAGAGACAATCTACATGAATATATAAAGAACGAAGCCATCGCCTGCTGCTGCTTAAAAATAAAAACCGGTGAAAAGTCTCCATGAAACTTGCCTTGTAAAAGCTCCATCTGGGGCCTTAATGAGTTACTGGTCCCTCAGGTATGCAGGGAGCAGCTGGTAAACCGGAAACCCCTGAACTCAAAGTTCCCATATTAACATGGCCAATCCAGGCATCTTTTCAAACTGTGCTCCTTCCTGTAGAGCAGCCAGGGACCTCAAAACAAACTTTTTAATAACATCTATTTTTATTTCAACATCCAGAAATCACAATGTGTTTCTATCTAATGTTGTATAGTTTTATAACAGTCTGACCTATGGTCTAAAATGAAAAGAATCTCGCTTACAACAGGGAACTACGTAGGTGTGATGGAGACCTTTGTGGATCTCAGTCTGCATGTAACTGCTGCATTTATAGATTTATAAATTAAAACTAGCAGTGAAGCAATTAACTGGATAAATCCATCCATCCATTATCTGACACGCTTCTCCCATTGTAGGGTCGCGAGGGGTGCTGGTGCCTATCTCCAGCAGTCAATGGGCGAGAGCAGGGTACACCCCTGGACAGGTCGCCAGTCCATCGCAGAACTGGATACATCGATTATTGAAATAATCGTCGACTAATTTAGTAATCGTTAACTGGAGGAAAGAGACTCTAAAACGTGCCTTTAGCTGACAGAACGACACATCAGAGCAGCAATTATACTGAAATTGTCAAAACGATATAAAATATTTTACATTCAAGATAAAAAATAAATAGAAACATTTTTGTCTATCAATATACTCTACCTAGAACTCCTCAAGTGGAAATGTATAGTTTCCACTTGAGGAGTTTATGAGCTTAATTTTGTAAAAAAAATCTTTAAAGAACCTTTGTTGATCTGACTTTTAATAGCAAAATAATCATTAGTTGCAGCCCTAATTAAGAAGTTCTTTTATGAATGATACAAATGCTGACATGTCAAGCTGTTTGAAAGGATAAAGTTTACCTTCCTACCCCAAACTAAAGGAACAAGCTTTCAGAAACCCCCTCAGACCAGAGAATAAACTGGAGGATCATCTGCAAACTGAAGAAATCCTCCTTCAACCTAGTTTCTCCCTGAGAGTTAAGTGGAAGAAATGGCCTCACCTGCACTGTTGGAGAACTTTCTTCCTTGTTGGTATTTGCCAAGTCTACTGTCTCTGCATCTGTCTCCATGGTTACCAGCTGCTGGTCTGGGTTCCTCTCCAGCCTCTTACTGGTTAAACTTTCAGAAGCATCCATCTCTGCTGGACTAACAACACATTCTTCTCGGCTGACAGACGTGTTCTGGACCCGTTCTCCGTCTCTTGCAGGTAAAACATCGGTTCTGCTGTTAGAGCCGTCAACTCCCAACTGCTCCTTCCCTGTTGAGCAAGACTTGGACTTGGGGGGAACATAAGAGACGAAAATTACATTATCCTCATCTCCAGGGTTATTCTCAGGCATGTTAGAGGATGGAGAGCCGTCGTCATCACAAAGATCAATCACTTCATCAGCTGAAGTTACAGGCGACTTGCCGACTGTTGTGGGGACGACTGACTGTTGCGAGGACGAAGGAACACTCTGTGTGGCTGCAGGGGATTCAAAAGATGAGCCACCCCTTTTGGTTACATAAAACAGCCTTCCATCGTATGTTAGCCATGGACGTTCTGATGCAGTTTTATTTAAAGAGGCGGGATTTCCTGAGGAGGCGGATTCAGATGAAAGAGGTTTTATGGAGGCATGTCCATCATTGCAGCTGTCTATGTCTTCTATCACCCACCGAATTGGACTGTTGGGTGTTTTAGAGAGCTTTGGAATCAGTTTTAACTTTGGGCCTACTCCGGCCTGCGGAGGCAAACCACAGTTAAACTCCCGGGTTTTGCCACTGTTGCTATTAGAGTTATACTTATTCATAATTTCCGCCAGGTTTCTGAGTCTATCAGCGGCAGAACCGATCGTTTTTGTTACCTCTTGGTGCCTTGTGTTGCCAGGTGACACAAAGATGACAGTGGGGGAGCTCTCTCTGGCAGAGAAGCATGCTGAAGGAGCAAAGATTGGCTCCTTGACATCTGGCCTTCCATTGGATAATTTATTTTTCTGGCTTTGTTCTTTAAGGATGATTTTATGGACATCTGACTGGTGGACAGCAGGAGACGCCGCTGTCACTTGAGGCTTAACGGAACATCCTACTGATGGAGATCCAGTCTGGGGTACTTTGGCTGATGGATTCACAGTCTGCTGCTGAGGACTTTGTTCATGTAAGGAGTCTCTATGAGAGGAGTCCATCTGAGAGGGCGACACGTTCACAGAAGAAACCGGTTTGCTGGTAAACTCTGGAGAGGCTTTCGGGAGCAATGGTTTATATACACTGAAGGCTTTCTTAGGAGTCGCAATCAGGCGCGGCTGTCCACTGGTACTTAAAGGGGTTTGGGTCGGCAAAGACTTAGGGCCAATTATCTGGACAGACTGTTCATTGGTCCTTTGGAAAGCCACCTGGATTGGAGAATGTCCATTGATTATCTGGACAGGGGTCTGAGTTGGACAAGTCTGCCCATTGGTTTTTTGGATAGGCATCTGGGTAGGTATAAACTGGGCATTGATGATCGGAACCGGTGTCAGGGTAGAGTGGGACATTGTATTGCTCCTAACAGGGATCTGAGTGGGGAATGACGTCGGAGTCAAGTGGGAATGTCCCTTGCTTCTTTGAACAGCTGCCTGGGTTGGGGAAGGCTGTCCATTGCGTCTCGGGATAGGAATCAGCTTCATTATATTGTTCCCATCGGCTCCGACAGTCAGCATTGCCTGATAGAGAACACTGCTCCTATTCAGAAAAAAAAAACAGAACAAAGTCAAAGCATCAGAGAAATACTGAAGTACCACAAATCAATCAGCTACAAACATTCCTCTACAGCAGCAGGGGTGGCGATTCCAGTTCCTGGGGGCCGGTGTCCCGCTCCTACTAGATCCACCCATGGTCCAACACAGCTGAATCAAAGGGCTGTGTTACCTCCTCAGTATGCACTCAGTTCCTACAGACTCCTCTTAATCATCTCGTTATTGATTGAGGTTTGATCAAGCAAAAGCAGGATCCTGGCCCTCAGGAACTGGATCTGACCTTTGAAGACCTTTGGAGCTCAATGGAAATGTGTGTAATGGCTACAGATACAGACAATCGCTCTAAACCAATAATTTAGAATTATCAAAATATCACAAACCAAACCATAATGACAACATTCCAGTTTAAGTGGGTTCAAACTGGAATGGAATATTTAGGTATTAGAATTAACCCAGATTTGGCTACTATAATTGACATGAATATATCCCCTCTTCTTAAGATGATTAAGCTGAATCTGGAAAAGTGGAGGATGATTAACCTAACATTATGGGGGAAAATTTATGTAATTAAAATGATGGTCTCCAGTCAATTTAATTATATCTCAATGATGATACCAGTACAGATTTCCAATACTATTTTCAAGCAATAACAAATTAATCAGAGAGTTTTTGTGGAATGGGAAAAGACCAAGAATTAAGCTTCAAAAACTATTGGCCTCATGACATGTTGGTGGAATGGCGCTCCCAAATGTGGAATTATATAATATTGCCTTTGAGATTAATAAAATGGCAAGGCATTGGGGTACTGGTGGTTCCCAGCTGGGTTGGGTCAAAATTGAAGGACTTGTGTGCCCATTTGGTATGGTGGAATATAAAACACAAGACAGAGATGGGAAGTAATTAAACGCAAGTTACTACATCGTACTCAAAATAGATTTTTCTGATATTTTTACTTTTACTTTACTACTTATTTTATGGCGACTTTTACTTCTACTCGCATTTTACACAAATATCTGTACTTTTCTACTCCTTACATTTAAAAAATTGGCTTGTTACTTTTGGTTTTGAATCATTTCAAATTATTATTTTTTCACGTCATCAATACCAAATTCAATCTAATTGGATGAAAGAGGTCTACGTTGCATTTGGCCTTTACCACTACAAGAATGTAGTCGACAGATTAAGCGGCAAATCATTGCAGCTTGGTGGCATTTGGCGTTAGCATAATATTTTGGACAACTTAGAATGATTGAAAATAGACACAACGAGATCTAGTCCTATTGGCAGACATCCATTTAAAATAGAAGAGGCAGCGGCATGAAAAAAGTGGTTTCTACTTTTTTACTTTTAAAAATTTAAATTTACAAGCCTGTACTGTTACTTTTTACTTGAGTAAAGAAGTTTAATCAGTACTTCCACTTTTACCCGAGTATTTTTTTAACACAGAGTATCTGTACTTTTACCCAAGTATGGAAAGTGAGTACACTTTTGCCATCTATGGTCACAGAACACACGGGCAGGGGAGGCAAATTTAATCTTGGCTCATTCACGATGAGCATGGGCAAGGGTACATAAAATGTTGGGGATTTCACAATATGTCCTTTGATAATGCCCTTTTGGAAGGAGGTCTTGAAAAAATTCGAGGACTGGCTTAGTCAACCTCTACTGCACAATTTTGCCTTTTAGGAGACAAGTCATTGATGCCAGAGGGCATCCCAAAAGCTGAAGGTAGACTAATGATGACAGGTTTTCTAGTAGCAGCCAGAATTATTCTTCTTAAATGGAAGAGCCCACATAGAACAGAAATCAAGGAACGGCTTCAACTTATGTCAGAGACAGCTGCTTATGAGGTCAGGATTTCTAGGGTGCAGAAAGAGCCAAATAAGGCTAGCCAAGCATGGGGATATTTTGACTACAACGTTGGTAAAAATTCTTAGGGGATTTGGGGTGTGATGTATGCTGTGAATATGAATATGTGCATTTCTATATCTATGAATAGGTAACTGATAAGTGCTGTCATGTTCTGTGTTGCTGCCGATGTTTATGTTTTTGCTGTTGAATGTCATATGTTTGTAACTGTGTTATAAAAGAAAAATAAATAAAAAAAACGTTAATGAAATAAAAAAATATCACAAACCATTTTCTAAACAGAAAATGCTAACATGCAGGGCTAATCATTAACTTCTCTGAATTTAAAGACTTCACTTTTATCCTCCATCATATTTTACATCACATTTTACTGCAATTTATCAGCATCAGTAATAATAATAATAATAATAATACCATTAAGCAGAACATACATACTGATTCCAATGGTTTATAACTTTCTGGTCTTTTTTTATTTGCTTTATTTCATTGCCCAGTTGTCGCCAGCATACCTGTCCATGTCGCTTCCCAGTAACCAGCTTTACAATGGAGGGAACGGAAGGAGGGATCCACAGGGAACCGGCTAATTCCTGCTGTCTGCAAAGTCCGGATCCCAGATATTAGACCTGCCAGCAAACCCGACGATGGTATCCATCACCAAAACATCCCATCATCGCCAAACTAACGCTTACATTTGCTTTATACGCGACTGCTTCTATCTCAACAACACTGCAAATTCAAGTGGTCGTTTTCTTCTTCTTCGTCTTATTTTCTATTATGGCGGATCGCAAGCAACTTTAAGGTGCATACCGCCACCTACTGTTCATCCTTAATATGTCTTCTCTTCTGTTTGTCTCATTAATATTGCTATCTAATACTGACTTTACTGACTTTATATAACCATCTTCATTTCTAATCTTCATTCCACCTTTTTGCATTTGTTTTTTATCTTAATAAGTTATTTCCCTTACTCTTTTCATTGCCCTCCAACCTTCATGTACTGGAACCCAACATATTCCGGTTTCACGTCGTGTTCTTCTACGGTACTTAAGTTTCGCATAAGTAGCTCATTACTGCCACCTACAGCCTGCGCTTCTTGGAACGTCCTACTAGGATGCTGGAAAAATGTCCAAAAAAATAATGCAACCGTTTTGGCATCTACTTAATTATATTTAGTTACATTAGGTATGTTTTTCATGTTCTACCCTGTGTTAAATCACTAAATATGATTAAGTAGAAATTGTTTTTGTATTATAATTTTTTCAGTGTACTAGCATAGCCTGTTAAAATGTAGATTTAGTCAAGATGTAATAGATGGAGAAATACCATGACTTTATTTTATTTCAGATATGTATTTTTTTATATCTGAATTTTAATTAAAAAAAATAAAATAAAATAAGCTTTTTTGCTTTTAGAGGCAGTTATCGTACCCAAGAACTCCGTCTCAAGTGCCTCATAACAATGGATCAATAATTATTATGTGATAACTACTTTTTTAATGACTTTAAAATAAACACATCTCAGTTGTTGCTACCGGAGAGTCATGGATTTCTGATAAGGCTGCAAATACAGTTGTGTTAAGGGTTTTGGTCTTGGACCCGATTCTTGGTCCTTGACCAAGACCCTTTGTCCCAGATTGCTTGTCAGGCAGCAGCGCATAGGAAGACATCTGGGTAGTGATGTACTCAATGAAATGGATATATTTAATTGGAATGTTTAGAAAATGCATTGATACAATTAGGTTATTATTCACTGAATCTTTACCAATGTGAAATCTATTGTAAATCTATTAGTAGATAAAAATCTTTTTTTTTTTACTTTTTTTCAGTCAATTTCAACTTTATGAAAGATAATGAGAAATAAATCACATTTAATCCTTAGAATTACACAATTAACAATTCAAAACAGTAAATTGTTTGATCTAGTCACTAAAAAAAACTAATACCTATTGACTTATATCAGGAATCATCACACTACTATATGTCACAGATTAAAAAAAGACATAAACCCAAACAACTGAAAAATTTACCTGGTAAAAGGGAAATACTGATGGTGGTTCAGAGACGAGTTTGAACGATTTTTTAGAGTGATCCATTTATTAATCCAAACATTAAAAGATGTGTCTATTAAGAGAATAGAAATGTCTCTTTCCCTGTGTAAAGTTAAACTTTAAGTTTCAATCTGATATTCTAAATTCCTATCTTAGGTTCAGATCAGTTGGAGCATTTTCAGTACCTCAACAGGAGAATACCTAAGGTTTGATAGATCCTGTCTGATGCCATGAAAAAATCTGGTCTTAAGTTTGCTGGCAAAAACTATCATGTTGGAAGATTAATAACTAATATGGTGAAGAAATAAAGAAAACTTAAGCTTTTTTTAAGCCTGGTAAAACTGGTAAGGTACTGCTTCTTGGGTCCATGTTTCAGTCTCATTCTTTCGTCTTTCACATTGAATCAGCACTAACAACACACAGAAGCTGATGTGTATTACCTAGCTTGTTTACTTTTAACAATGAATTTGGAAAGAGAAATTAGGCTGAACAATATGGTTTGGTGACTGACTGTACATGAGAGCACTGGCCGGTGAACAATGTGAAACCATGCATTTGAATATTAGGGAAGGTTAGAGGAATAAAACACAATGCAGGTATGAGTAGTCAAGGTAAATTTTGAAACAGCTGACACAAACTGAAAGAAGGGAGCTAAGGGAGGTGCTCTAAATAATCTGAAAAGGAGATCGACAGAGATACACAGAAACCTAGGAGAATAATTCTGAATAGAAGAAAGAAAACAAAAACAGGAAAACAGTTGAGTTGAGTCATACGTGATCTCTTCTAAGGTGAGGGACCACATGATTTCACAACAGTTCCAAAGTATACTTCTGTTCTTGTTGGCTGCAATTATTTGATTGATTGATTACCAGCCCTTTCTTTATATAACGATTATGTGAGGATGAAAGGTGTTTAGCATTCAACAATTTTTAAATGTTTTAAATGTTTTTGAGACCTCTGCATCATTAGTGTGATATTTTTGTTCTTGAAAACACTGACTTACACAATCAGACATGTGTAATGAACAGAAAATGTATAAAAGATTATACAGAAATGCCTCATAAATCAAAATGATGCAAATAAATTTGTTATATCAAATGTATTTTCTAATTTTATAACTATAATTTGAAAAACATCACATTTTATGAAAATTATTTAATGGTCCAGGCTCTAAAGGGTTAACCTTTTTTGTTTTGGGCAGTGTTGTTTTTGACAGTTATCTCATATTTAGTCTTATTTTTAGTGTTCAAGATGAAAACTGTTATTAGTTTTAGTCACATTTTAGTCATTAAAATATGTGATAGTTTTAGTCGGTTTTAGTCGACAAAATTTTTGTAAAATTTAGACTTTTGTAAAATGAGTCTTCTAAACATATTTTACCCATTATGATCTTTCTGAATATTATGCCATAAGGCATGGTATTAATTTTGGTCAACGAGGACCAGTGTCCAGTCTTTGAACTTTGGTGAATCAGAATATTTACTGTCCTATAAAAACTGCTGCAACGAAAGAGTTTCCAACTATTGGATTTCCAGTATAATTTTTGATCATTTCATGTTTTTACTGTTGTGTAAAGCAAGCTAACAAGAAAACAGTGGTGACTGCTTGGTACCCTATTCTCACGTTCTGAGCAAAGCTGATTCTGATAATTGCAGTTCAGCAAAATCCTCTTAATCAGCTATCAATGAAATGCAGCTGTGCCGAAGCAGGGCTTTAGAACTGTCTGTGAAGACACCAGACAGCTGACCTGCACACTCCTTGTACACCCACCCAGGTATGTTATCGAGGCCTAGGGGCCTTTCTTGGATGACTCTCCTCAGAGTTTTCCTCACTTCAGCTATGTCAAAGTTGAGTGCCTCCTCTCCCTGATGTGGAACAGCTTTTTTCCTGCCGGAGTGCTGTTTAGTGCCTCAAACCTTCCAAAGAAGTTGTTTAGCCCATTTTGGAAGTCAGAGTTTGCCGCATCTACCCAGAGAGGGTAGGTTGTAGTCTAAGATCGCCTGTATGCCTCACCACATCCTCCTGGTTTTGCTGGCATCATGGAAGAGATCCTGGATCTTCTGACTGTGGTTCTGCTTCGCCGGTTGAACATTTTCCAGTCAGACCATTAAAAAAATAAAACATGGGGTTTCTCCATGGCCCCCTCAGACCACACTCTGAGTTCTTAACTGTTGGTTTAGCCAAGATTAGCTAGGGCCTGTATACAGGAATTAGCCTGACAGATGGTTAATCTGATGACCTGAGGTGGCTTCAGGGAGCTGCTCTGAATGCATCTTTGATGTTATAGTAGGCTAAATCTAAAACGTTTTGACCCACATGTTGGTAAAAATTAGGGAGCACAGTCTTCAAGTTAGCCTGGTTAAAATCCACAGCAATGATGAAAACGCCTTCTGTGTGTGCAGATTGAAGCTCAGAAGTGGCCTTGTATAGAGTCTTTATGGCCTCTTTTTTTGAAGAGAGTTTGAGTCGGAGATTATCCATTTGTTATACAGTGAACGGACGTTGGAGAGCAGGACTAATGGGATCAGTGTTCTGTGGTAATTCCTTCTTAGCTTCGCCATTAACCCGCCTCTACTGCCCCACTTATGTTGCCTAGCACATCGCTTCCTCTGGCCTTCCCCTTGGCCTGGCCTGCTCAGTGAGCCCGATGCTTTGTTTTCATGCATTCTCAGCACTCCGCAGCTTTTTAAACGATCAAGAGTGGCTGTGTTTTAACGAAAATTTGGTGACTATAGCTCCAGCAGGCATTGGCGTTCGTAGATGCAGGATCGATGCCTGGTTTGAAGCGTTCTAAAAGGCATATTTTGTGGAATTGTCGAGAGCAGTATAAGGCCACTGCTGTCATGTGCTGCCATGATGGAATCTGAGCTCCTCACCCGATCTCGAAGGGTGTGCCTAGCCACCCTGCAAAGGAAACCCATTTTGGCCGCTTGTATTCGTGATTAGATAGATAGATAGATAGATAGATAGATAGATAGATAGATAGATAGATAGAATGAATGAATAGATAGATAGATAGATAGATAGATAGATAGATAGATAGATAGATATAGATAGATGAATAGATAGATAGATAGATAGATAGATAGATAGATAGATAGATAGATAGATAGATAGATCTACTTTATTTAACTGGATTGTATAGTTTAATACTATTAATACTTTTTACAAACCCAATCACTATATAGGGAAGAATACAATAGCCTAGAGAAGTAAATTCAGGTTAATTCTAAAAGAAAGTTTATTCATGTTTAGAATATTAATGTAGCATGAAAGAATCATTCCCTTAAGGTATTGACATGAACTACAGTAAACTGTTTTTTTGTATTTTTTTTTTTTATTAGGACTTAAGTGAGGATTTAACTGTTCTGAGTTGAGTATAGTCCATTAATGTATAGAAGCTCTGGTTCGAGTATTTGCCAATGTATTTAACATTTGGTGAATTGTAATAAATAAGAGAAACAACACTGAAATAAGAGATATACCTTATTTTATTTCAGATTACATGAAATGTTAAGTCTAAAATTGCCTCTAGGTTAGTAGGATGAGAACCTTAATTTTTTTTTTAAGAAAAAGGCACAATTTAACAAACAATGTCAGCTTGTTGTGTGTTAATGTTTTTGATTGATGATCAGAATTTCACCATTGGCTCTTTCAGACAGCTTCTCTTTTTATTTAGATGTATTTTTATTTCTTTAAAAAATATGCAGACTGTATCTGCAAGGATAGCAACACTTATTTTTCATGACAACTTTCTATCATGGATGTGTTCGAAAGTCAGATAAAAAGAGTAACATTATGTTAAAATAATAAATTCACAGTATAGAAAGACTTTTAAGATAGAAAATGATGATTATTACAGGCAGTTGTGTAAATTTAGACATGTTTCTAGTTATAACCAACAGATTCAAGTTCTGTTTCTAAGATCCCCTGGTGTAGAAAAGTTCAGTCTTTTTCTGCCAGAAGATCGTCCAAGATGGATTCACACATGTAGAGGCAGCGAGGCACATGGAAGAAGCCTGGAGGAGAGAGGACATCCATATAATATGATAGAAAACCTTTTTAATTGGAATCAATACAAAAATATTGAGTGAGCAATTGGGTTTTCTATAACCAGAGATCCAAACTGAAACAAGATGGGTATGGTCCAAAGGGCAGCACTGAGGCACAAAACCATGCATGGACCCTCCTGCACCCACGGAAAATTAGGCGGAACATTCTTGTTGCTCTTTAATTTGTAGCTTACCAGCGGTCTGGTAAGGCACAATACAAAAACACATTTTGACAGATCACAGTGTGTAATGCAACAGAGCTTTTCTGTAACCATAACAGTCAAGACTGCAGCTGCAATCGAGCAAGGTTTTAAAAAGGACATGTATTATCCTTTAATATCTGTCTATATCATTGAATCTATATCAGTCTTTTTTTTTTCTTTTTTTAACTACTTTTTGGATTTTTACATTTTTTCTGGTGTTAAGTGTTCAGCAGCTTAATGTTTTTTTTTAACGTTCATGGACATAAGTAACCGGAATAAAAAGCTAAATAAAATGTGTCATGTAAACAAACCAGAACGCTGTGATCGCAGGCATAAAAATGCTTAGGATCAATTTATTCTGAATGAGGTAAGCTCACCTGAGTGCATATGTGTATCTTCACTAGTGGCTAGGTCAGCATATTCCCTACCTGATAAATGTGGCTGGATCAGTGCATCTCAGTATGTGACCTAAAATTAATATTGCATAGCTTCCTATGACCGTCTTCTCAGAGCTTTCTTTATTGCGGGTTACTAAGATGCCAAGACTTACTTTAAAGAGTTCTTGACATTTGTATAAAACAAGTCCAAAGTTGTTTCTTTTTTATCTGGCCACTGACAAAGGGTTGTAAAGTTGGAAGGGGTGACTAATTTAAAAACACCAGTCATTGCCACAGATGTATGAGGTCATTTTGCCTCTCTTATGAGCACCTGAGCTGATGACATCACATGCAACAGCAAACTGTTTCCAATATAACACTTGTAAACTCTGGGTAAAAATATGTATGGTTACTTACTGTAAGCATTTCAATATCTGGTCTATGGAGACTAAACTCTGTAGTCTAGATACTCTAAAATGAAACCATGTTGAGCAATTCAATTCTAGAATTTGCTTGTATTTCGGTGTTACTTTGCTTGTATTTTAAAATGCCTTCTTCTATAAATAAAAAGACTGAGAAATGAGGTGCTGCAAAACCTGGTCTTATATGGAATCATTTTTTGAATGATTAGGATTTCTAGATTGTTTTTAGAAAAAACTGTGCAAGAAAAGAGCTTTGTGTTAACCACACGCACACCATTTCTTCTATTTGATCATTTTTTTATGCCAGATACCCTTCCTGACAATACTGGGATACCAACCTGGGTTTTGAACCCAGGTCCACAGCTTTCCAAACATTTAGGACTATACAACCTGCTGTACATGAATAACTGTTAAATAAAAGGTGTTATCAAGGCTGATCCCATCACTGTATTGTTTGATATGTGTTACTCCTATCAAAATCAGATTTAACTGGCATGTCTTTAGACTTTTTTCTCAGTGTGAGCCCATCCACATTTCTCTCCATTCCTTTAAATAGGCTGTGTGCTGCATAATATGCTGCAATTCAGGAGACAAATTTGCTGCAAAATCCTACAGATGCGACGTCAATTGATGCTGCATGAATACCTCCAGCAGCTTTGATACATGAAGTCATGGTCAGTAGTAGAAGACTTGCTTGACAAGGTGCTTGTTGCTTTCATAAAATAGGAAGATCTTGGAAGTAAACCATCATGTAGTAAACAGTGTTACATCTTTAGCCATATAATGCTGTGAATTCGGCCTGTCCAGATTTCTGCCCCCTCCTGTGCCGACTTAGCTGGTTGCCACAGTTAGCCACAGCGCCATTCATGTCACTCGTGAGTCTCATTTCCTCATCCTAACTCTAGTTCCTTTAAACAATATATGTGCTTACCTTTAAAGGGTCCTCCTTTAAAATCCAAAGCTACTTTCCCTTCTTGTGTCAGATAGCCAAACCACTCACCACTATTAGAGTCAGGAAACTGCAAACAGACAAAACTAACCATCACATAATGCTGATAGTTTATTAAAAGTCACAGCATTCATTGTCCATGTTCAAAACTTAACATCAAAGTTTCAAAAAGGGTTCAAAGGGTTTATGTGAAACATCATATGGATTTATGCTAAGAAGGTTCTGTTTTCACAATCGTGAAATCTAACAGAGCACTTCGCTCTCAATCTGCAGGTTTACTGGTTCCTAGAATTTCTAAAAGAAAAATGGGAGGCAGATCTTTTAGTTATCAGGCTCCAGCTTTAGTCTTTAGTCAGGTGAGGAGCGAACACCCTGTCTACTTTTAAGGCATAGGCTTAAAACTTTCCTTTTACTTGATAAAGCTTATAGTTATGGAAGTGGCTCAGGTTTGTTGTTGTTCTACTAGCATTAAATGCTGAAATGTATAATATAACAAAGTATTTAGCCTTTTCATCCTTATGCGCAGGAATTCTCTGTCTCCTTTCTAGTTTAAAAAAAAACACTCGGGTTAAGACTAATTGAAGGTTCTAACTTCTGATTTAAATATCTTACAAAAAACAACCTGAAAAGAACAATCTGCTATATCTGCTGATTTTAAGCAGTATTACTGTCATGATCTGCCATCCTGGACATTTTGGTTCTGTGTAGGTTTTAATTTTGGATTCTCAGTTATACTTTATTCTAAGTTATTCTGTATTGTCAAGATCTATATCATTTTTGAGTTCTTGGTTTTACTCTTCCTTGTTATCTTTCAGCATTTCCGCTATTATTCATTCCTTAGTCTAATTTAGTTAATATTCTTTCTTCTATCTCTAGGTTATAGTCTCCATTGCTTCAGTTATCTCCAGTCCCTTCTCTTATCCTCTAGTTTTCCCCTTGGTTATTTCTTATTTTGTAGTCATTAGTTTTATTCCCCTTTAGCTTTATTTAAGCTTTTTTTAGTTACAGTTAAAACCCTGTTTTCCCTGGTTACTCTTTGTCAACCCCTGGTGCCCCTTTCCTTTCCCCTTGACTCCTTTCTAGCTGCTTCTGTCCACATCTGCTCCCAATTAGCCGATTACTCCACACTTTGTTCGGTCTCTCAGATATACTCCTTCTCTGCAGTTCCTCTGCTGGATTATCTGCATTTCTTCTTGTACGTTTCTCCTGAGCTTCTCTTGTGTTTAATCCCTGAGTTCCCAGCCTGTTATTTATGTTCTTATTCACAATTAAAACTGCAAGAACGATCTCTGCCTCCTCTAGTCTGCATTTGGGTCCACAACAACATCCACCAACCCTGACACTTGCATCAATAAACCTTCTGAAGTTTGTTTATAGTTATAATACTTTAAAAGAAACTCTGACATATTTCATGTTTTAGTCTATCGTTTGTAAACAAGAAAAGTTCTCTAATGAGAAAAAACGGAGGCTTCCTCAACATTGAAATAGTTTTGTGGGCAGCTTTTATGCACACTTTTTTTTAATATAATGTACCATTTTTAAAAGCGACTAATTATTTAGATAATTCAGTTTATTTGGGTCTGATGGTTTTGGAACAACTAAGTTCTGTTAAATCCACAGAGCCATACTCACATGGCTAAAGGTGTACTCATAGACCTTGAAGAATCTTTCCAGCAGTTTGGGCTGCTTGGTCTGACTGTAGGCCATGAGGAAGGCAACCAGAGCCTCGCTGTGCGGCCACCACAGCTTCATGCTCCACTCCAGCTGCTCACACAAACAAAAGTCAAATCTCACATCTTTTAGGTACTTAACCATTATGTGAAATTCAAAGTGCAGAGAAGATGCTTGTGTTTGTATACAGACCTGAGTGGGGCAGTGACCATCCACATCCAGAAAGTAGAACAGGCCACCATACTCTTCATCCCAGCCACTCTCATAAGGAAGCTGCACAAACTTTTCAATAGCAGTTCTCTGGATTTCCTTGTTATGGTTCTGTGCTGCATACTGCAGCAGGAACCAGCCTGCTTCCAGGGCATGGCCTGAGTCAGCAGAGGGAAGCGAGTAGAGAGAAAACAGCAGTGGAAAAAGTTAAACAAGCAGCTAGGAGCCTAAAAGCTGCTTGTCTGCTGACTCTGAGTGTTACCTGGGTTCTGCAGCCGGCCCACACATCCAGGCAGCTCTGCCCCAGCCAATGACACATTCTCTAAGATTGCCGTGCCATCTCTCTGTGCAGGGTTACAGGGGAGAAGGTTCACACACGCAATAAAAGGCCTGAAGGTTTTAACAAGATGAAACTGAAGCTTCTAGTTCCTGAATCTGACATAAACCAAAACCACAAGACTTCACTCATCCCTCATTCCCATTTCAACCAGTCTGACTTCCTTGACATATCGAAGCTATCAGGTTTTCAAAAATTATTTCCACTTTAGAAGCTTTTCATCATTTCTAGTCTGACCTGTTTTTGGGGCGGTTTGGTGGGGGCCAGTGTTTGTTGGTTTCCTATGTGCCAACTGTCTATAAATACAATTATAATGAATGGCCAAAGATATTTATAGTAAAAATCACGACCTCCAGCACTTTGAGAAAAAAACAACAGGTTTTATTTGACATTTTTATTTCCTTTTTTTTATAAAGTTATGAGGAAATTTAAAAGCATCCTCATATCAACGTGCTTAACTTAACGTGCTTAACCAAACTGTATGTAATGGCATGATTTCTGCACTTTTTTTTTTCCGATTAGAAAGGACCAGCAATAAGATGCTACTTTGCAATAAACGGTCAAACAATGAACAGGATGACTATCTAACCTCTGCTTAAGAACACTGAGATATATGCTTTCATCTGAGAGAGAGGATATCATAGGCGTTGTTAGCCTATTTGTTGGGGTGCTGAAGGAAACCTAATTTGAATCAAAGCCCCCCTGAAATACCAGTTACTTTTGTAATACTATATGCGCTTTTTATAATAATAATTAAAAAAAAAGTGACATTGTAAAAACAATACAGCATTTGGTTTAACTCCTTCAATTATGTTCTGGTGCATCAGAAATAATAATAAACAAACAAAAAAAATGAATAAACAAGCCTAATGGAGCTTCTTAACGAAAATGTTGACCAAGGCTTTGAGGAAAACAATGCATTAAGGTCTTTTCTAAAAATGTTCAGTCAGAATTCTGCACCTCTTGATGGTGTGTTGGTGAAATGTTCATCAGCAAGGTGCTCTAATGTAGTTAGAATGGTTTATTTGATATCTTTAAACTACAGCTTCAACTACAACTCAGTATCAATATTTAAATGTACCGAATCATTAGTAAATCATTATTTTTTTCATTTTCTAATTATTTTAATTATAAATCCTTTTTATGATTTACTAAGTCTCAAATATGATGCATTAGTGAATGATGGAGTCAGATATTAACAAATCACACTGAACAAGTTTAAAAAATATGTGTAGAAAATGGTTAAATTAATCTTGTCTGACCAGACAGCTCTCTGGGTGCTCAGCATCCACAAAACCTCTGAGCCTAGAATGGCCCCCTTGAGGATACATATTTTACTGGAACAGTAATTTCTAAAAAAAAAAAAAAAACACAACAGAAAAACTCTTTGTTGTGTTATTATCTACCAAGAATGCAAAAGTTTATCGGGTATCATGCTGAAAGTTTGCTCTGACACCCCTGAACTTTGGCACGACACATGATGCATTCTGATAAGATGTTTAGGTTTGATTAGGTTAAAGAACTGTTTTCTTTTCTAACCAGTAAC